>AWOL01S0142822.1:6300-19437 GCA_000715115.1 Nicotiana otophora
GGGTTGTGTGCATCCATCAGAGAATACCAAGAGAAGGGCTTCTTTGCCCGAACCTTCGTGTCATAATCTATGGGCTCTACCCGTGCATCTGTAAGGTACTCAGTGATGGTGTTAGGATACGGGTAGGAGGTATCATCTTGCCTGGCGACCACTGACATGTCGGTCAACATCACAGCACCCACATTGGTCAGGTACCTGGCCATAATAGAGGCGACTAGATCTGCCCGTGGAATAGGTAGGTTGGTTTCATTCTGGCACGGGTCTAATATGCTGCATATGAAGGTCTTCCATCCCTTCGCCTCGAAATTTAGGGTGTTCCGCTGAATAGGAACCCCTGGAGTGATCCATGGTGGTGGTGACCCCGAGGCTGCAAGAAGCTCAGCTAGCCATGAGTGAGCTGCATCATACAATGCCAGCTTCTACAAGTACTATGCCAGCTCCACATCCTCAAACCCCAAATAGGAGTTCAGTGTGTGTTGGTCAAATCCCACCTTCAGATTACTCACTTTTGTCACTTTGTTCCCTTTCTTTATGTGTGCCACATTGACATATAGCTATCGGACCAAATATTCCTTGGCATCCACAACTGTCTGGGTGAACCACATCCACCTCTTCCTCTCTCGGAACTGTCTTAACACAGCTGGATTATACTTGTCAAGATCTATTAAGTGGAATGGTCGCTCAATAGTGAGCGATCTCACCGGCCACCACCCACGGAAACTGGTGAAGGCAACTAGACTCATAAAACGGTCCTCCCAAACCTTTTTCTTCTTCGACCTCTCAAGGCTGGCAACTGTAGTATCACCCTCTAGGCCATCATCCAGACTATCATCAACAGTGGTTGCTGGTGCCTCAGGGACAGGTGTAGAAAAGGGCTCTGAAGCCTGACTGGTACTCTCTGAACCCTTGGAGGTGTTATGTGAGGAGGAAGGTTCATCCCGGAGTTAATACCTTCAATGTGGCTACTGTGGCTGTGATTGGACAGTAGACTGCTCTTACATTGAGTCGCCCTCTGATGCTTCCCGAGATGGGGCATATGAACTATATTCGGAAGGCTATGGATTTCTTCCTCGGCCTGATGTAGCTTTCTTCGTGATTATCTTTTGGAGGGTGAGGGGCAAAGTGCTTTTTCCTCGACCTTTGGAAGGTTTACCCCTCCCCTTTAAAGTATCACCGCGGCCACGAGATCTAACCATGTTCTGTAACAAGCAACAACATCAGTCAGTTGTAATTCAAATACACACGGACAATATCACACAATGTAGAACATGAGTGAAGGGTGGGGAAGTGCGGTCCGTACAATTACAAGTGCGGTCGCAGGCTGGGTTGTGCGGACCGCACAATTTGAATTTACGGCCGCAGAAAGGGAACTGCGATCCGCACAATTTTGAGTGCGGTCCGCACATTTATCATTGTGGCCGCACATTGGATGTCAACTCTCTGAAGACATAGAATAGGTTGTTTTGCGGCCGCACACACTTTTCTGTGGCCGCGGTGGGATTTTTGCAGTCTGCACAATTTCAAGTGCGACCGCAGAATTTACTTGACCAAAGACCCTAAATCTCAACTTCTGCAGATTTCATACCTAAATTGATCAGACTTCTAGGGTTTTCAATTTTTGCACAAATTCAACATGGTATTAACAAGTAAACATGCAAATCAATTTACCCAGTCCCCATAAAGCAATTAGCAATTGACCCATTACAGATTAAACACCACATGGTAGTAAAATTGAAATCTATTGACAAATGGACTAAGCTATCAAAAAAATTATACATTAAACTAAAACAAATTGAAACATTCTATGTGTAATTGAAGCATACCAGATATGAATGAGTGTAACGAAGTGATCGCGGATGTGGATGGAGTGTGGCAGATGATTGAACAGATGATTTCAAAGTGTTAGAGTTTAGAGTGCTCAGAGAGGGGAAAAATATACAGTAGCCCTAAGGCTACTATTTATACTGACGGGCTGGCTTGGGGAACAAAGGAGGAGTGCCGCAGAATTCCTTCTGCGGTCCGCACTCTGTTACTTAAGGCTCAAATACCCTTGATGATCTGCGATATGCAAAATTTGGGGTGTAACAACAGAATTTGATTTGCGGCCGCAGATTGGCCATTTCTCTGACAGATCAAACTTCATAGAGTTTGCATTTTTTATTTCCAAGGTGTGCAGTCTGCACTGAAATTGTGTGGCCGCAGTTGCCTTCTGATGTAGCACTCACAATTGTGCGGTCCAGATTTTTTCCACAGTTAGCCATTTTTTTGAGTATAGTTCTTGTAAAACACACTCATTCCTACAACACACTTCAAATCTAGTTAGTACAAAAAATAACACCTATCTACATAAGAAGAAAAGAAAAAAAAAAGAAAACATGGGTTGCCTCCCAAGAAGCGCCTGATTTAACGTCATCGCACGACGCAAATTACCATCACTTCAAATGAATAACTTCCACCACATGGCCATCATCAGCTTGTCCCAAATAATGCTTCACTCAGTGACCATTGACTCGGAATACTTCATCATTTTTGTTCTTCAAGTCCAATGCACCAAAAGGTGTCACACCCACAATTTCAATGGGACCACTCCATTTAGATTTCAGCTTTCAGGGAAACATCTTCAATCGTGAGTTGAACAACAACACAAGATCTCTCACCTTGAACACCTTGTTTTCGGATGTATTTGTCATGAAGGTACTTCATCTTCTCTTTGTAAAAGGACGAACTTGCATATGCATGATACCAGAATTCATCTTGTTCATTCAAATGTGCAACCCTCAAGTTAGTGGTTGCATCCCAATCAAGATTCAACTTCTTTAAAGCCCACATGGCTTTATGCTCAAGTTCTACTAGAAGATGACAAGCTTTTCCAAACACCAACCGGTATGGAGACATCCCGATAGGAGTTTTGTAAGTAGTCTGATAAGCCCATAGTGCATCATCAAGCTTCTTTGACCAATTCGTCCGGTTAGCATTCACTATTTTGGACAAGATACTCTTTATCTCCCGGTTGGAGACTTCTACTTGACCGCTAGCTTGTGGATGATAGGGAGTCGTAACTTTATGAGTGACACCATACTTGCTAAGCAAAGTGTCAGACGCGTTGTTGCAAAAATGCGACCCCCATCGCTTATGATAGCCCGCGGAGTACCAAATCTTATGAAAATATTCTTCTTCAAGAACGCCACCACACTTCTAGCTTCATTGTTGGGTAGAGCAATGACCTCCACCCATTTAGACACATAATCAACCGTGACCAAGATGTAGGTGTTTCCACAAGGACTCACAAAAAGACCCATGAAATCAATGCCCCACACATCAAAGATATCAATCTCCACAATAGTAATGAGAGGCATTTCATTCTTCTTCGAGATTCCACCGGCCCGTTGGCATTCATCACATCATTTCACCATATCACTTGCATCTTTGTAGAGAGTGGGACAATAGAATCCACAACTCAGCACTTTAGCCGTCGTTCTTGCTCCGCCATGGTAACCACCATAAGGCGAAGAATGGCAAGCCTCAAGAATAACATTTTGCTCTTCGTCTGGTACACATATTCTAATTACCCAATCCGTGCAAATCCAGAAAAGGTATGGCTCATCCCAATAACAATCTTGACAATCCCTTTTGAGCTTCTTCCTTTGATTTGAAGAGAGCTCATCCGAGATAATTCCACATACAAGAAAGTTTGCCAGATCCGCGAACCATGGCACCTCCTTCATTGAAATACCTAAGAGTTGCTCGTCGGGGAAGGAGTCATTGATTTCAAGGCCATCATTCAGCCTTCCCTCCTCCTCCAAACGAGACAAGTGGTCCACCACTTGATTTTCACTCCCTTTTCGATCTTGGATGTAAATATCAAACTATTTCAATAATAGCACACATCTCATCAACCTAGCTTTTGAATCTTTCTTACTTATAAGATAGCAAAATTCCTCATGATACGTATGAACAATAAACTTTGCACCCATCAAGTATGGGCTGGACTTCTCAATTGCAAACACAATGGCAATGAGCTCTTTTTCTGTAACGGTGTAATTGACTTGGGAATTATTCATGGTCTTACTATCATAGTAGACCGGATGAAAAATCTTGTTGATGCGTTTCCTCAAAACTTTCCCAACCGCTACATCACTAGCATCGCACATAAGCTCAAAAGGAATACCCCAATTAGGAGCGGTGATAAAGGGAGTGGTTGTCAACTTGAACTTTAGCAATTCAAAGGCTCTCATGCAATTGTAATTGAAGTGAAACTTATTATCTTTCTCTAAAAGTTTGCACAATGGGTTCACCACCTTAAAAAAATCCTTTATGAAGCGCTTGCAGAACCCCACGTGACCCAAGAAATCTCTCACGCCTTTCACTGAGGTTGGAGGTGGAAGTTTAGAAATCACCTCTATCTTCGCCTTGTCGACCTCAATGCCATTATTTGAAATCTTGTGGCCAAGGACAATGCCTTCCTCGACCATGAAATGGAATTTCTCCCAATTCAATACCAAGTTCGTAAATTCACACCTTGCCAATACTCTATCCAAATTTGCTAAGAAATCATCAAAGGAATCCCTGACTACCGAGAAGTCATCCATGAAGACTTCAAGATAGTCCTCTACCATATCCGTAAATATCTCCATCATACACCGTTGGAAAGTCGCCAGTGCATTGCATAAGCCAAATAGCGTCCGCTTGAAAGCAAAAGTGCCATAGGAAAAAGTGAAAGTTATTTTCTCTTGATCTTCCGGGACAATAAGAATTTGGTTGTAGCCCAAATATCCATCTAGAAAGTAATAGAAAGCACGACCAGCCAATCTATCAAGCATTTAGTCAAGGAAGGGGAGTGGAAAATGGTCTTTCCTTGTGACTTTGTTTAGCTTCTTATAGTCCATACACACTCTCCACCCGGTCACCGTTCATGTGGGAATCGAATTGTTCTTGTCATTGATGACCACTGTATGCCCCCTTTTTCGGGACACATTGCACTAGAGAAGCCCACGAACTATCAAAAATGGGGTAGACCACCCCGATATCTAACCATTTGATGATCTCCTTTTTGACAACATCTTGCATGGCTTCATTGAGTCTCTTTTGATGTTCAATTGATGGTTTGGCATATTCCTCCAAGTTAATCTTGTGCATGAAAAATGCGGGGCTTATTCCCCGAATATCCTCCAAAGTTCATCCAATAGCATTCTTCCTCTTGTGGAGCACCGCTAATGTAGAGTCAACTTGCACGTTAGTCAACCAAGAGGAAAGAATAACCAGTAAAGTTGAAAAAGGGCCAAGAAATTCATACCTAAGATGTAGAGGCAATGGCTTTAACTCCAAGGTAGGAGGCTCTTCAATTGAAGGCTTTGTAAGAGGAGTCTTCATATTCTCAATATCCAAGGAAAGTTTCAGGGGTGCATAATTGTACGACCCAATTCCTTGCAAGGAATCCACACATTCCATAAAACCATACATCTTGTCATTATCAAAGTTGAGCAAGACGACCTTCAACATATCGCCCATATTAACCATGGCACTTGTATCATCAATAATCACATCGACCACCAAGTCCACGAAAGAACACACTTCATTGAAATTTGGTTGCCGCATAGATTTGCACACATGGAACACCAACTTTTCATCACCCACCCGAAAAGTGAGTTCTCCGGCTTCCACATCAACAAGAGCCTTCCCCGTAGCAAGGAAAGATCTACCAAGAATAATCGACACTGCATAGTCCACTTCACAATCAAGAATAACAAAATCCACCGGGATAATAAACTTATCAACACGAACCAATACATCTTCAATCACCCTTAACAATCTCTTCATTGTACGATCGACCATTTGTAATCTCATAGATGTGAGTCTAGGTTGACCAATTCCCAAGGTTTTGAAAATCGAATAGGGCATCAAATTGATACTCGCCCCAAGATCACAAAGAGGTTTGGCAAACTCGGCACTTTCAATGGTGCAAGGAATTGTGAAAGCACCGAGATCTTCCAACTTAGGAGTCATCGAATTCCCAATTGCACTCACTTGGTGAGTGACTTTGATACTTTCAAAATTCATCGACCATTTCTTTGTCACCAAGTCCTTCATATACTTTGCATATCCGGGCATTTTCTCTAAGGCTTCAACTAATGGCACATTTATCCAGAGACTCTTCATCATATCAATGAACTCTTTGAATTGATTCTCGCCATTTTTCTTGGAAAACCTTTGAGGATATGGAGGAGGTGGCTTATTCAATGGTGCCTTAGCCTTTTGCACTACCGGTTCCGGTATGTCAATCACATGCTCCCTAGAAGGGTTTACTTCCTCTTGAGTCTCTTCCACCGTGTCCTCAATATCAATCCACACTTCATCATTTGCTTGCAATACATTGGTTGGGATCTCCTCTTCTTCTACCACTTGCTCATCATCCACAAGTTGCCTTTAACTTGAGGTGGGTGCATTACCACCTCTTCTGCTTCTTGTAGTAACGGCCATGGCATTCCCGTAGTTTTCCCACCCTTTGGGTTCACCACCGTATCACTTGGTAGTGCCCTCCTTAGGATGAGATTTAAAGCTTGAGAGATTTGACCCATTTGCACCTCTAGATTGCGGATCGATGTGTTGTGTGAAGCAAGTTGGGTATCATAATTGGCATTCTTCTCCATCATTTGCTTGAACATGTTCTCAATACGTCCCATTTTATTGTTGGAAGAACTAGGACTATGGGAAGGATAAGGGGATGGGTTGCTAGGTTGTTGATACACAGTGGGCCTTTGAAAACCCGACCCTGATTTCCTTGATGGTTATTCTACCTACCTTGATTGTTGCCTCCCTCATTGCCTTAGTTATTGTTGTTATACCAATTCCCTTTATTATTGCTTCCACTCCAATTGCCTTGATTGTTTCCATTATTCCAATTACCTTGGTTGTTAGAATTCCAATTGCCTTGATTATTTGAAGGTCTCCATTGTCGTTGACTAGGGCCTTGAAAGTTGTTCACATATTGTACCTCTTTCTCTTGGTCATTATAAGAACCATCTTGATCAAATCCATTATCATCTTGCACAAAATTTTCCACTCTTTATTGCACTTGTGTTCCTCTTGTTCTTCGCTTGTTCACCATCATATTTACACCCTCCATTGCATTGACTTGCCTCGGGTTTTGCGCTTGTTGAAGTTGAGCCTTTGCCAATTGGTTCATGGTCGTAGTCAACTCGGCTATGGCTTGTCCATGATTATGCAACTCTTTTGGAAGGTGAATCACATTGGGGTCACCTTGTGGAACATTAGCCCGCGATTGCCATGCCGAAGAAGTATCCGCCATCTCATCCAAGATATCACATGCCTCCGCATAAGGTGTAGTCATGAAGTTCCCACTGGCAAGTTGATTCACTACACATTGGTTGGTGGTATTGATCCCCCGATAGAAAGTTTGTTGAATCACGTTCTCCATCATATCGTTATTGGGGCACTCTTTCACCATTGTTCTATACCTTTTCCATATCTCGTGTAGTGGTTCATTGGGCTCTTGCTTGAATGCTAGAATTTCATCCCGAAGAATAGCCATGTGCCCGGGAGAGAAGTACTTAGAGATAAATTTCTCCGCTAGTTCATCCCAAGTATGAATAGAATGATTTGGCAAGCGTTCCAACCAATCTATAGCTTTCCCCCGTAGAGAGAAGGGAAAAAGACTTAGCCTCAAAGCATCCTCGAAGACATTTGTTTGTTTGTTCCCCCAACATGTATCGGCGGACCCCTTCAAGTGTTTATATGCATTTTGACCCGGTGCACCGGTGAAGAACCATCGTTGCTCGTGCAAAGTGAGTATCACGTTGGTTATTTGGAAGTTGCCCGTCCTAATACGGGGAGGGACTATAGCACTTGCATACCCTTCATTCGACAACACCCGGTGTCTAGCCGCTCGCCGTGGAGGTGGGTGTGGAACGGGAACATTATCATGAGGCAGTCGGCCTCGTCTATTGGCTTGAGGTTCAAGAGGGACCTCATCCTTTTGATCATCCTTAACGTCCACATCTGCCAAAGGTAAGTTTCCGAGCTCATTGTTTGCCATGATTGCACCTACAATTTCTCAAAACGTTTGTAACAAGTAAAGAAAAGAAGATATCCAAAAAACACACCTAAATATATAGCTAACACCGTTTTGTAGCTCCCCGGAAATACCTCAATTCGAGGTTATGAAAATGGTTGATGCAATAATAATACTCAACAAGAGTCGGGGCCAAATTCCGCGGCTAATCAAGTAGCTCGTCAAAGCTCTACAATAGCGAGTCCTTCACTCTACGCAAGCCTACTCTCCGGTCGTAAAGCAAAATAAGGGAATTAAACATGCAAGGATAACTCAGTTAGTATAATTAAAGCATGACGTGAACCTAAGTCTACCCGGACATAATCAGGAATTCTAGCATACGTACTCATACGTGCCCAGCTCCCACAACATGTAGCATATAACAAGAATAATACCTACGAGATGAATTCCCCCTCACAGGGTTAGACAGGAGACTTACCTCGCTCCGAAGTTTCATAACCATGTGCAACGCCTCTCTAACACCTCAAACCAAATGCCCGACAATCTGAAACTAGTCAAACAATCACGAAAACCATTAAGAATATGGTCCAACATCATAATTAATTAGATTATAACAATTCCCAACTCCGCTCGAAAAGTCAACAAGGTCAACCCTCGGGTACTGATCTCGTCCAAGTTCACACCTCAATTTGAGGTTATGAAAACGGTCGATGCAATAATAATACCCAACAAGAGTCGGGGTCGAATTTCGCAGGGAGCTATATGTATGGGAGTTAGTAGTATATATCGTAGCATGTGAGTTTGTCTATCTAAATTTGCACTTCCGTAAAATTAGGTTGTTTTAAAATCTAATTTGAACTACGATTGCAATTTAAGAAATAAAACTAGAATGTTTTTTTTTGTTTTTCAAATGTTGTAAAAAGTCCTAGGGCTATGACCTTCACCTAGGTGTTTGCCTAATGGGATATAAATTCTAAGGTTTGTTTTATTGGTCGGGGTATATTATAGCTATCAACACTCAATTACCCACTCAATACCTCTCGGTAAGAGAGTGATTTTACCCAATTTGGCTTTCTCAAGTCCAAATGGGTATTGACCAAAACGGTTGATAAAAGCTCAAGTCGGGTTATTACTATCTCTAGGTTCAATCCTTGAATTGGGCTTATCAATCTCTCGATTGACCCAATTTCTTATTAACTAAGTTTTCTTAGACTAAATCTCTCTTTCTCAAGTAGAGACTAAGTAAAATAGGCATGAACTAATATTTACAACCATTAATTTCACAATTAAAAGCAAGAACAAGGCTAAATAATAAACAACCAACCATAAACAAGCAATAAATTAAACACACATTAAGTTTACACACTAGGGTTGGCTCGCAACCCTAGTGAAAATCTAGCTACTCATGCTTGAAATGGAAGAAATAGAAGAAGAAATGATAATTAAACTCATATTGCTAATTAAAATGATAAAATCTATGTTCAAGTAGCTCAAAATATGAAAAACTACTAAAAAGAGTAAAAGGAAATGGCTACTGTAGCAGTTGATGTCAAATCTTGACCTAAAAATGTGAAACTTATACAGGGCTGGAAATTTCGGACAAAAAAGCCTTTTTGGAGGTTCTGCGGCCGCACAATTCCATGTGCGGTCCGCACTTTTCTTCAACTTGACAGGATTGGAAAACTGCAGCCGCATAATTCTGAACCGCGGCCGCAGTGCGCTCCTTTTGCGGTCCGCGGAATTATAACTACGACCACACCTTGCTCTTCTGCGGTCCGCACAATTGTATCTGCAACGGCATAGTTCTTCTTCTGCGGCCGCACAATAATTGTGCGGTCCGCACTTTAGATGGACTTGAAATACAGGTTCTCTAAACTTTGGTCCTGACCCAGCTTCTGCGGCCGCACAATTCATGTGCGGACCGCACTTTGCACCAGTCTCTGATGGATTTTCCTTCACATCATGCGGCCGCAAATGATATTCTGTGGTCCGCATTTATGAGCTTTTGTGTCTTTTTTGTCCTTGAGTTCAGATTGCTCCTTCTTGAGTTGGATTTCATCTCGGAGTTCAGCTTCTAATATTCCTGCAATTAAGCACATTTCATCAGTTTTCGGGAACACAATTAAACATTTTTGGACTAAAACGAAAGCTAAAAGGCACTAATAAGTAGTCAAAATCCCTACTTATGAGGCCCGCATGCCCGAATTCCGAAAATTTTCGAAAATAAATATTACCCACAACACCACGAATTCAAATATGTAATTTATTCCTAATTCTATTTCTAAAATCGTGGTCAAAATCCAAAATTATCAATTCTAGGTTTTTCTCTTAAAATCCTACAATTTCCATAATTTTTCATGTTTAAATCTGTATATAACTCATGTATTTAACTTGTAATAAGTATGAATCACTTACCTCGCGTTGCTTAAAGAATAACTCCTCAAATTAGCTACCTGAATTCGGTCATCCAAGTAAAAAATGAGAGAAATGAGAGCAAAGTCTCGATTTAAAAGAACCCCTCTGCCCAACGATATTTTGCACGTGCGGTCACACAGTTGCACCTCCGATTCCGCACCTGCGGAATGATCCATTGCAGGTGCGGTTCCCTCTAAGCCCAGGCAAATCCGCTTCTGCGGAGCAATTCCGCTCCTGCGGGACCGCTTCTACGGTCAAAACCCCGTTCCTGCGCCCTCGCACATGCGGATCCCTTCCGCTTCTGCTACTCCAGCCAGTCAAATTCATTTCCGCTTATGCGAAATATTCTTCGCATTTGTGGGTTCGTAGATGCGAAAATTTTCTCGCATTTGCGACCTTTCCCAGCTCCAGTAAACCTGCTCTTCTGCAACCACTGAACCGCACCTGCAGTTTCGCACCTGTGGCCAAAACCTCGCATGTGCGATTACACCAAAAGCCTTAAGCTTCGAAAATTCTTTAAGTCCAAAATTTTGATTCCAATCTGATTCACACTCGGGCCCCCCGGGACCCCTACCAACCATACCAACGTATCCTAAAATATGATACAAATATAGTCGAAGCCTCAAATCACGCAAAACAACAACAAAACTATGAATTGACTATCAAAACCTTTCTTTAAACTTTTAAACTTCGCAGAACGCGTCCGAATTATACTTAAACGTCCAGGAATGACGTCAAATTTTGCGTGTAAGACACAAATCACGATACGAACATATTCCAAGCTCGGAACCCCAAACGAACATCGATAACATCAAAATTCACTTCAAATCAAACTTAAGAAATCCTTAAACTTTCAAAATGTCAATCTTCCATAATAAGCACCGAAATGCACTCGGGCGACCCGATACTCAACTTGAAAATACGCCCAAATCCGAAATCATCATACGAACCTATTGGAACCTTCAAATCCCGATTCGGAGGCCGTTTACTCAAAAGTCAAACCCTTGGTCAACTCTTCCAACTTAAAGCTTGCGAATTGAGAATTTTCCTTCCGAAACAACTCCGAACTTCCTGAAATCCAATTCCGACCACTCGTACAAGTCATAATACATGACTTGAAGCTATTCAAGGCCTCAAACTGCCAAACGACTAGCTAGAGCTCAAAACGACTGGTCGGGTTGTTACACATAAGTTACAAACTTACATTTGATTTGATTTCATAAAAATAATATCTTAATAAATATATTATTCTAAGTCAATAAAGACGTACAATTGTTTGCTTGATTAGAATAAACGATCAAATATTAATATATTTCAAAGTTGAACTGTATATATGACAAGATGTTTTATCACATGGCCAATTTTGTGTTGCACTTTCGAGAAGAATGTCAATGTCCACAATAAGAGGTCATGTTAGAGCAATAGAAACTGATAAAAGGAACATGGAATATCGTTTATAAGGAAGCACTATTAGATGAGATATGTTTCATTACATATTTGTACCTCAAAAGTTAGAATAAGCAAAAAATTAGAAGTTTCTAATTAAACTATGATCGCTCATCTTAGTTAAGAGAATATACTATCATTTTAACATCGACAAATAATCATTGACGATCCACATTGATCATTTGCTATAACTTTGCATTATGTTCTTTGTGAAAAGTGAAATATTTTTCGTCGTCTTATTTTCTGAGTTAACTTGCACTATATTCTTTGTGAAAAGTGAAAAGTGAATATCCGATCAGTTAACTTATTTTCTTCCAAACATTTCGTCTTCTTCTTTGCGGGCAATTCCGGACGCTACTATCTCCTCTCTCTTCCATGGGAAAAAATTGTTTCTTTTCCCTTTCATGTACTCTATTTGCCGGAGTTCCTACAATTTTTTTCTCTTGAGTAAACTGCTGAAAGTTTATGAAGCACACACATGTGACCTCAATTTCAATTCAATTAATTGACATTCAAGATGATCGCTTACAACTTGTTTGGATGGTTGTTACTCGTTGTATCGTATTGTATTGTTATCACAAAATAATGTTTGTTTTGATTGTTTATTTAAAATTGATTGTATCGTATTGTTAAATGTATTGTTCCAGAACAACTAAAACTCCCATTTTATGAAACAACTGATTCGGTGTGGTGGGACCGTTTTCTATTTTCTTTTCCAATTATGCCCTTACTTATTACTCTATAATTATATTTTATCATTTAATTATTTTTTATTTTAACTCCAAATCTCCAACTTATTGACCTACTTTGTCTTCTTTGGTCTTTTCTAGAGTTGGTCTGCCCCGTTCTTTTTATCCAAATCTCCGTTCGATTCTTTGTCTTTTTCCATCGTTTTAATTTTTTTTTTTGTTGCTAATATTAGTTAATTGTTTTTTCCATGTTTTTGCTCTTGTTTCCAAACTCCGTATTAATGATGAATTAGGGTGTGTTTGGTATGAATGAAAATATTTTTCGGAAAATATTTTTCAATTTTCCCATATTTCCAACTTTCATTTCAACAAAATGAGTATTGTTTTTTCATGAAAAATTATTTTCATTTATTTCAATGAAATGATTATTTTATTTTCATGTTGTAGAAAGAGTACTTTCTTTGTCAACCAAAAAAAGAGTATTTTCTTAATAGCTATGGATCATAAATTTCAACGTTGTTTTGCGTAAAAAAGTAAAGCAGCACATTAGTTCCTTTG
>AWOL01S0142842.1:0-20307 GCA_000715115.1 Nicotiana otophora
ATATAAATTATCATATATTTGTGATACAAACTGTGAAATTCATTACGAACTCACAACTGCTCGTAACAATATACAATAAATATACAATTATCATACATTTGTAATATAATTCCTTCAGCAATTATGATACATATATAATTATAATATAATCGCGATACATTTCTGAAAAATTGTGATACAATTATGATCTTCATCTTCTTCATGTTTTAATCACAACTCTACACTAAAAATCTAATATAATTATATTATGATTGTATTAGTATTGTATCAAGTATTATGTTCGGTATTGATGTATCACATACAAGTCACATACAATAAAGATTTTAGAAAGAAAGAAAATAAGATACAAAACTTACCCACAACTTGATTCTAGAGCAGTATTCCGAATTTTGTCTGCATTGTATCAATAAGAAATAGAGATTTTGGGTGATTAGCAAGAATGAGAGAAATTGGGTTTGAAAACCTTTAGAAAAGGAAAAAGAATCTGAAATTTGGGGGGTGGGGGTGGGGGTATAAAAATAAAAGAGAGACTTTGGGTGATTATTAAGAAAGAGAGAAAATATGTTTGACATATTTTGAAAAAGAAATAAAATCTTAAAGGTAAGAGGATTATTGGAAATGGGTGTGGGTGTCATATAACTGACGGGCTAAAGTTAAGGGATCTTGAATTTTTTTTCTTTTCTATGATTTTTTATATAACTTGTAAATATAGATATATAAAGTAATTAATAAGGAACCTAAATAAATATGGTAAATAAGTTTTTATTATAGTATAGTTAGGTAAACATTCCTTGTTTGTTCATCCTTAATATACTGTACTTGGCCCAATAGTTCTCCAGACTAATTGTTCCCCAAACTAATAGACCAAGCGAATATAGGAACTTTTTCGTATATATACGAAATTTTGAACTTGTTACTCGATTTATCTAAGTTTTTCTATTTTGCAAAGAGTAACTCAAGTTTTTAATTTACAAAATATATACAAATTCGGTCAA
Source organism: Nicotiana otophora (assembly GCA_000715115.1). Taxonomy (NCBI): domain Eukaryota; kingdom Viridiplantae; phylum Streptophyta; class Magnoliopsida; order Solanales; family Solanaceae; genus Nicotiana; species Nicotiana otophora. Next base: position 996 of record AWOL01S0142842.1, read on the forward strand.
AATTTACAATTTGCCTACAACTTAAATATACGTTTTTGGTACAAAATCCAGCCAAAAACTAAAATTTACATATAATTTGTATACAACTTATATACAATTATGTTAGTTGTATATATTTTGCATGTCATTTGTACACCTGAAATATAAAATATATACAATTTATTTATGTATTCTTTTTCAAGTTTCAACTTGAAATTCTAACTAAAATTGCCTCGAATTTCCACCAAATTCTCTCAAAATTGAGTGTTTAACCCCCCAAAAAGTATTTTAGGTCAAAGCAGATAAATAAAATAATTAGGATTTCTACCAACCTATTTACTCCACTTTTTCAAATATAATTGATATGAAAAAGGAATAACAATAATAAAAAATTAAACTGAGAGAATAAGGAAGTATAAATCATATTGATGATTGTCACTTTTTCCTAGTAGGAAAGAATAATTTTTCTATAATAGAGAACGATAAGAATTTTGATAATTGACAATATAACTTAATAGATGTTTCGATGGGGATACAAATTATACAAAGGGGGTTTAAATAATATTATAATTTGTAATCGTTTGCCTAGTTTAGCTCTTTTCCATTACTAATATTTATTACATTAATTGCCCGTTACATAATCGATTTGTACCGGTTGAGATAATGGTAGCAAATTACGTGTAATTTGAGATTTGACTGATCCTTTCCTTATTCGCAGTAATTAATGATATTGATTACCAGTCCCGTGGCTGCTCTTGTGTGATTAACACCGGGTCTAACATGTACGATGTTCATGCTAACAATCCTGAGGGTGTTTCTCTTGTCTTCTAAACGTATCATTCATTTTTGTCGTATTAACTCCCATGATACCTATTGTTATGGCATATATTCACGTGGCAAGTTTATTTTCCACTATAATATAGATAGTCCTCCACTCTCTGAATACTCTCAACGGAATATTATGAAAGTAAAGAGTTTATTGGCAAAAATATATTGCCGCCTCTTCTCGAGATCATTATGATGTGCTGCAGAAGTGAAAAGACTTGTGTCTCTTCTATTTAACGCTCGAGACATGTGTCTTACTATAATTGGCTCTAAATATTATAGCAGTTTTCTAGGCATACATGGCTCTATCAGTTTGATGTGATAATTCCATTATGATGGTTCATGATGATGTATTTTCATATAAACACGGAACCATTGACCATCAAAAAGTTTTTCTACTCTCTTTGTCTTTTCCTTCTTCTTCAAACCCTCTCAAGAAGTCTCCATCCCTGCTTTCAACTTCTTCATGTCTTCCAAATTTTTAACCCCTACTGCAACTATTGCTCCTCCTCACCATACTATCATAGTTTGATGACTCGATAGGTTGTTTTGAATATTAACTCTCTTTTCTATGTTACTAGACCTCCCCTAACTTTATTTTATGATTTAAGACATGCGTGCATAATCCATTTCGTATTTCGGAAAGCTTATATGTGATTTTTTAAAAGAAAATGTGATTTTTGGTTTTAAAATAACTTGAGTTGACCACGTTCAATATTTTTAGTAAATGACCTCGGATCAGAGTTTTCACAATTCCAGTAGGTTCGCATGATATTTTTGGACTTGTACGCATATTTGATTGGGGTCCTGGGTGACACGAGTCCAATTCGGCACATTATGTGAAAAGTTAGAAAAATGAGTTTCAAAGTGAAAAACCATGAGTTTTGATGATCGATTCTTGATATTAGATGTTATTTTGATGATTTGAGATAGCGAACAAGTTCTTACGTTGTTATTACACTTGTATGATTGTTCATATTGGAGCCCGACGGGCTCGTGTGAGTTTCAATTCGTTTTGGGATCTTTTGGACTGCTAATGCAGCACCTAATGTGGTGAGGTTGCAAGTCTCGCATTTGCGAAGACCTGCTCGCAATTGCGAGCCTCGCATTATAATGTCAAGCTCGCAAATGATAAGATGGGCTGGGCAGGCAAGCTTCTCAATTGCGAAGCAGTGGTCGCATCTGCGAGCAGGTGGGTTTCGCTTTTGCTATCAAAATATCAGTTTTGCAACATGAGGGGCTGGAGTAGAGGGCTTCGCAAATGGAAGTCAAGACCACTTTTGCGATAGGTGGGACTTCGCAAATTCGACGTCTTGGGTCGCAAATGCAACATTAGGGGGCACAGAGGCTGTTCTCTTTTGCGAAAAGTTGTTCGCTTTTGCGAACATTGCAAGTGCGCAGCTAGGTAAAAGTTGAGAATTTCGGGACTTAGCTCATTCTACACCATGTTTCAACACTAAACTCCATAGAGGCGATTTGTGGAGAGAGTTTTCTTCCCAAATTCATTGGTAAGCAACTTTAACTTATTTTCAATTTATTTCAATTACCTTTTTCATGAATTTTATCATTAAATCTATGAATTTCAAAGTAAAAATTGGGGGTTTTGGGTAGAATTTAGAGATTTTATAAAAATTAAGATTTTGACCTCAAATTGAGGTCGGATTTTGAAACAAATCACATATCCTGGATCGGGGGTGAATGGGTTGTTGGGATTTGGTCCAAATCGCAGATTTCGACCATGTGGGCTCGAGTTGACTTTTTGTTGACTTTTCTAATTTAGTTAAAGATTGAACCTTTTTGGTTTGCGGGTAGTTTCTAAAGCTTGTTTTGAATTGTTTGAACGATACTTGGCTTGATTTGGTCGGTATGGAGGTTTGTTCTAAAGAAACAATCGTGGTTGATTGTTGATTTTGTTCTGGAAATAGGTAAGTGTCTTGTTTAACCTTGATTTGGGGAAAATAAGGTAGAATCATGTCTACTTGCTATGTGAATTATGTGTTGGGAGTGGTGTATATGCAACGTGACGGTGTATATGCGTTGGTCACAGGATAAGCATGCAGGTGGAATTTGCCTTACTTGTACCATGTTATTTCGTGTATTATTTCTTCCATGCCTTAGATAGATTGTTAATTCTGTGATTATTCGTATTCAAGTTAATTCTTATGTTGAGATTATTGCGATATTGGGTGTTGAGAACGTGGAAATTATTGATTGGTTGTTGGAACTAATTGTTGAAAGATTCTCATATGATGAGTTGTGTTCAAATACTATTGTCGAAGTTGATTGCTTCCAACCTTGCTTTGTATTGTGTTGTTGTGATTGCTTGGTGAGGGAGAGTGAAAAGCACAAAGGGTGTTACTGTACCTTATTTGCATATTTGTAATGACCGGGCCGGTTATTTTGAGTATTGTAGTCCCGTCCCCCTATTTATTGCTTATTCTATATTCAATTGTGGTTATGTGGCTTCCCGGGGTAGTTGGTTTGGTTCTAGGAATGTTTCAGAATGAATTGGGACACTTAGTCCCAAGGTTGAAAGCTTAAGTCGAAAGAGTTGACCAGATATTGATTTGTGAGTAAACGACTACGGAATAGAGTTTTGATAGTTCTGATAGCTCTGTATGGTGATTTTGGAGTTAGGAGTATACTCGGATATTAATTTTGAGGTCCGTAGGTCATTTTGGCTTGAAATGGCGAAAGTTGGAAAGTTGAAGGTTTGAAAGGTTGAGAAGTTAGACTTTGGAATAGGTCCGTTGTGTCATTTATGACTTGTGTGCAAAATATGAGGTCAATCAGAGTTGGTTTGGTATGTTTCGGCATTGNTGATTTGGTCGGTATGGAGGTTTGTTCTAAAGAAACAATCGTGGTTGATTGTTGATTTTGTTCTGGAAATAGGTAAGTGTCTTGTTTAACCTTGATTTGGGGAAAATAAGGTAGAATCATGTCTACTTGCTATGTGAATTATGTGTTGGGAGTGGTGTATATGCAACGTGACGGTGTATATGCGTTGGTCACAGGATAAGCATGCAGGTGGAATTTGCCTTACTTGTACCATGTTATTTCGTGTATTATTTCTTCCATGCCTTAGATAGATTGTTAATTCTGTGATTACTCGTATTCAAGTTAATTCTTATGTTGAGATTATTGCGATATTGGGTGTTGAGAACGTGGAAATTATTGATTGGTTGTTGGAACTAATTGTTGAAAGATTCTCATATGATGAGTTGTGTTCAAATACTATTGTCGAAGTTGATTGCTTCCAACCTTGCTTTGTATTGTGTTGTTGTGATTGCTTGGTGAGGGAGAGTGAAAAGCACAAAGGGTGTTACTGTACCTTATTTGCATATTTGTAATGACCGGGCCGGTCATTTTGAGTATTGTAATCCCGTCCCCCTATTTATTGCTTATTCTATATTCGATTGTGGTTATGTGACTTACCGGGGTGGTTGGTTTGGTTCTAGGAATGTTTCGGAATGAATTAGGACACTTAGTCCCAAGGTTGGAAGCTTAAGTTGAAAGAGTTGACCAGATATTGATTTATGAGTAAACGACTACAGAATAGAGTTTTGATAGTTCTGATAGCTCCGTATGGTGATTTTGGAGTTAGGAGTATGCTCGGATATTGATTTTGAGGTCCGTAGGTCATTTTGGCTTGAAATGGCGAAAGTTGGAAAGTTGAAGGTTTGGAAGGTTGAGAAGTTAGACTTTGGAATAAGTCTGTTGTGTCATTTATGACTTGTGTGCAAAATGTGAGGTCAATCGGAGTTGGTTTGATATGTTTTGACATTGATTTTAGAAGCTATAAGTTCAATAGTTCATTAGGCTTGAATTGGGGTGCGATTTGTGATTTCAATGTTGTTTGATGTGATTTGAGGCTTTGACTAAGTTTGTATCGTATTTTAGGACCTGTTAATCTGTTTGGATAGGGTCCCGAGGCCCTCGGGTGTGAATCAGATAATTTTCGGCTCACTTTGGACTTGTTGGGCTCCTGAATTTGCTGTATTTGGTTTCCTTATACGCATTCGAGAGGAAGGAGTCGCGATCGCGAAGGGTCTCTAGGTGACTGGTGAAATTTGTGAATCGCGTTCGTGAGAAATGGGACGCATCCGCGAAGGTTTTGGTAGGTGTGCAACGCGAACGCAGGAGGCAGGTCGCGTTTGCGTAGAAAGGAGGCAAGGCCCAAGGTGGCAGGTATTTTGTTCATCACGATCACGACCTAAGGACTGCGATCGCGAAGCTTAGTGTGTTTTGGTCATCGCTTTTGCGGCTGGGCTGTCGCATTCGCGTAAGAGGATTCTTCAGCTGGAAATTTTTATGTTTCGCGAACGCAAGGCATTTTCCGCGTTCACGAAGGAGGAACACCTGGGCAGATTTTAAAAAGTCCAAATCATGGGTTAGAGTATTATTTTCATATTTTGAGTTGTAGAGCTCGATTGTTGGCAATTTTGGAGGGGATTTTCACGTCTTGAATCGGGGTAAGTGTTCTTGACTCGGATTCATTCATTTATCATGATTCCATCCTTAATTATGTCGTTTATTTAGTGAATCAAAGTGAAGAAATAGGGAATTTGGTGAAAACCTTTCAAAAAATGAAAAATGGAGGTTTGAAGGATGATTTGAGGTTGGAATTGGATGATTTTGGTAAGGTTGGACTCGTAATTGAATGAGTGTTCGGATTTTGAGAATTTTGTCGGGTTCTTAGGCGTGGGAAGGGGGTTGACTTTTTGATTTTAATAAAGATCGAAACTTTATTGTTTGAAGTTGTATCCTACGTGATTATTTGTTGATATTGAGTTGTTTGTGACTAGATTCGAGTTGTTTGGATCGCTATACGCATGGGAAGGGCTTGTTGTAGTTGTGATTTGCGCGTTTTGAGGTAAGTAACACTTCTAAACTTGGAACTGAAAGTGTAAATCCCTGAAAAATGTGTCATATGGCTTGTGTTGGGGTGACGCACAATCTAGATATCGGGCGTGTGGGCATGCTCTGTGGAAATCATGATTAAGTTGTTTCTTTTGGACTGTGTTGTTGTAAAGTCTTATTTTATTCATGAAATCCTTACTTGTTAGAGTAATTGAACTGTAATTCATATTATAAAACATGTTTAGGCTATGTGGTTATTCTTTTGAGGCCTAGTGCAGTTATTTCTGATTTTCTGAGTTATATGCTTTAACTGCAATTATGTGGTCAGTCATGATCCTTTATTTCATATCATATCTCGGTCTCCGTTATCATTTGCTATTACATTATATGTTCTTATGGTTTGGGCTGAGTAGTATGGGATTGTGAGCCCTTGAGACTTGATAGATTGATGACTGAGTTGGTCCTGAAAGCCGAGTTGTGAGTGTTATTGTAGATCGGGATGCACGCCGCAGTAGGGCTAATTGGCTTTATATTAGAGCTTGGGCTGGATCCGCCCCTCCGAAGTCTGACATACAAGAAGTGAGTGCAGGCATGGTGATATATATACATACACGTGCTTTGATGAGGGACATTGATTCAAGGCACTCATACGGTGCTGAGTGATTGTGTGTGATGAGTGGGTATTTGAATTAGATAAATTTAGTACTATGAGAGTGTGAGTACCTGGGAATATCACCGTGATTCATTACATTTGACATTCATACTTGATGTGTAGGCACAAAGATGTAACATTCCTTATGCTTGTTGTACTTGATATATTTTATCAGTGTTGGGCTCTAATTATTGAACTTAAAAGCATGTTTAAATTTCTGTACCCTGAACGAGCTGATTATGGAATTTCTCCAAGTTATTTATTATCATTATCATTATCTTACCTGTATTGTCATTGTATTGGTTCTGACTGTATCCTTCTGAGTATGTCACTGCTTTTAGCCCAAGGTAAGTCCTTTTACTTATTGAGTACATTGGATCAGTTGTACTCATACTATACTCTGTATTTTGTGTGCAGATCTAGGTGCATCTGGACGCGGTGATTGCTAGGGTGGTGCTAGTACCTACTCGAAGACTTTGAGGTAGCTGCTATGGCATCTGTAGACCTTGATTCTCCTTCCTTTTATTTCCTCCATTACTGTTCTACCATTCAGAAAGTTGTACTAGAGTTTATTTTATTTTGAGATGTTGTAGTGCTCATGTACTTGATGACACCGGGTTTTGGGATGCATGTAGTAGAGTTACAGTTTTTTTTTATTAGATATTTACGATATTTTTCATTGTTGAGCTTATTAAATCATGTTTTAATTCAAATGCTTAGTTGTTATGTGATTGTCGGCTTGCCTAGTAAATGTGTTAGGCGTCGTCACGACAGATTGGGATTTTGGGTCGTGACAAGTTTGTATTAGAGAACTAGGTTACTTAGGTCTCACGAGTCATGAGCAGGTTTAGTATAGTCTTGCGGATCGGTACAAAGACATATGTACTTATCTTTGAGAGGCTACCAAACCATTAGGAAAATTCACTTTCTTGTACTCTTGTCGTGCAGATTTATTGATTACGAAAACTGAAATTCTATTCTTCTATTCTTTCACAGATGGTGAGGACACGTGTGACCGAATCAGGCTGACGACCACCATCTAGGGGGATTTGGCTCAGATATTGACTATAGGCACGAGCCTTGCTTAGGCGGTTTTGGTTCCGGCTGCACCAGCCACTTCTCAGGCCAGGGGAGGTGCTTAGACTCCCGCCGTCCGTACTCCAGAGTAGGTAGTTCAGGGACTCAGACATCAGGGGTACTACCAACCCATCCGATTGCTGCTGCTCGGGCTCAGGTTGGACCAACTATGAGTGACGACGAGAAGAAAAGACTAGAGCAGTTTGGGAGGCTTAAGCCTCAAGAGTTCAATTGTGCTGAGTTAGAGAATGCTCAGGATTTTATAGATAGGTGCTAGCGGATCCTTCACACAACGGGTATTTTGGAGACTAGTGGAGTTTCATTTACTACTTTTCAGTTGAGAGGGGCAGCCTACAAATGGTGGGAGGCCTATGAGTTGAGCAGGCTAGCCGACGCTACACCACTTACATGGCATGAGTTCTCAATTCTCTTCTTAGAGAAGTTTGTTCCACATACTCGCAGGGAGGAGTTGCGAAGGCAGTTTGAGTAGCTACGCTAGGAGGGTATGTCAGTGACTCAGTATGAGATGAGATTTTCAGAGTTGGCTCGTCATGCGGTATGGTTGGTTCCCACTGAGAGGGAGAGGATTAAGAGGTTCATTGATGGCCTCAACAATGGACTAAGTTTTATCATGACTCGGGAGATTGCGATGGGTGTGAGTTTTACGAGGTGGTTGATATTACTAGACGTCTAGAGTTGGTTTGCAGTTATGAGCATGAGGAGAGGGAGGCCAAGAGCCCACGTAGTTCATCTGATTTTAACAGTGCCTCATCTGGAGGGCAGTCCCATCACAATAGGGGTCGTTCTTATAGGACCGCTCAAATAGCTCGTCCAGTTCATCGTCGTGCATCATCTAGCAATGGTTCATATAATGCTCGTGGGTCAGTCATCTTTCAGTGCCCTCCTAGCTCAGAGTTCATCCCGTGCTCCATTAAAATAGGGTTTGTCTGTACCAGGTTTTTCTAGTGGTTATTCTGTTTCTCAAGGTTCGATTCAGTCCCTGCCGCTATTGTTGGATAGAGGTTGCTTCGAGTGTGGAGAGTTGGGGATTGTGAAGAGGTATTGTCCCCGTCTTATGGGAGGTCCAGTTCAGCATTCGGCTATGACTTCCATACTAATTACTTCACTACCCGCTCAGCTAGCTCGGGGCGGGACTCATGCAGCTCGAGGTCGCCTTAAAGGGGGAGGTCGATCAGGTCGTGGTCAAGCTCGATGCTATGCTTTTTCCGCCAGGCCATAGGTCGTTGCTTCAGACACAGTGATCACATGTATTGTTTTAGTGTGCCACAGAGATGCTTCGATATTATTTGATCCCGGTTCCACTTATTCATAAGTATTATCATACTTTTATCGTTATTTGGATATGTCCCGTGATTCCTTAGTTATGCCTGTTCATGTATCTACATCGCTGGGTGATTCTATTATTGTGTACCGTGTGTATCAGTCATGTGTGGTGACTATTGGGGGATTGGAGACAAAAGTTGATCTTTTACTGCTTAGTATGGTTGATATTGATGTGATTCTAGACATGTATTGGTTGTCACCATGTCATGTTGTTCTGGACTATCACGCTAAGACTGTTACATTAGCGATGCCGGGGTTGCCTAGGATTGAGTGGAGAGGTTCTCTGGACTATGTTCCTAGCAGAGTAATTTCATATTTGAAGGCCCAACGGATGGTTGATAAGGGATGTTTGGATATTTGGCCTTTGTGAGGGATGTTGGTGTTGATACTCCTACCATTGAGTCTGTTCTGGTAGTGCGAGACATTCCAAATGTGTTTCCTACAGACCTGTCGGGTATGCCGCCCGACAGGGACATTGATTTTAGTATTGACTTGGTGCCGGGCACTCAGCCCATCTCTATTCCTCTGTATCGTATTGAACTAGGAGTTGAAGGAATTAAAAGAACAACTTCAGGAGCTACTTGATAAAGGATTCATTTGGTCTAGTGTGTCGCCATGGGGTGCACCGATTCTGTTTGTGAAGAAGAAGGATGGTACTATGCTGATGTGCATTGATTATAAGCAGTTGAACAAAGTTACAATTAAGAATAAGTACCTACTATGGCGCATTGATGACTTATTTGACGAACTTCAGCGTGCTAGACTGTTCTCTAAGATTGATTTGAGGTATGGGTATCACCAGTTGAAGATTTGGGATTCTGATATTCTGAAGACGGCATTCAGGACCCGCTATGGTCACTACGAGTTCCTTGTGATATCTTTTGGGCTGACCAATGCCCCAACAACATTTATGCATATGATGAACAGTGTATTCCAGCCATATCTTGATTCTTTTGTCATCGTATTCATTAATGATATATTGGTGTACTCATGCAGTCAGGAGGAGCATCTTCGGATTGTACTACAGACATTAAGGGAGAAGAAGCTTTATACTAAATTCTCCAAGTGTGAGTTCTGGCTTAATTCTGTGGCATTCTTGAAGCACGTGGTGTCCGATGAGGGAATCAAGGTAGATCTGAAGAAGATTAAGGCAGTTCAAAATTGGCCCAGACTGTCTTCAACAATTGCGATTCAGAGTTTTCTTGGCTTGGCCGGATATTATTGCCGTTTCGTGGAGGGTTTCTCGTCCATTGCTGCACCTTTGACTAGATTGACCCAGAAGGGTACCCCTTTCAGGTAGTCTGGTGAGAGACTGCTAGCATAAATGTTTTAGGCCTTGGCCAATCAGTTTGTGAGGTTATATGTTTCAAAGCCTAGTCGGGTTCTAGCTTGCATGGTTTCTTGGTCTTCTTTATATGACCATCTCAGAGAGCGTCAGTATGACGACCCCCCATTTGTTTGTCCTTAAGGATACGGTGCAACACAGTTATACCAAGAAGGTTTCTATTGGATATGATGGGGTGTTCCGGATGCAGGGTTGCATTTTTCTGCCCTATGTGGATGGGTTACGTGAGTTGATTCATGAGAAGGCCCACAGTTCGTGGTAATCCATTTATCCGGGTGCCACAAAGATGTATCAGGACTTGAAGTAGAACTATTGGTGGAGAAGAATGAAGAAAGATATAGTGGAGTATGTGGCTCGGCGCTTAAACTATCAGCAGGTGAAGTACGAGCATCAGAGGCCGGCCGGCTTTCTTTAGAGACTTGAGATTCCTGAGTGGAAATGGGAGCGGGTTACCATTGACTTTGTCGTTAGGCTCCCATGTACTTTGAATAAATTCGATGCTATTTGGGTGATTGTGGACCGGTTGACTAAGTCCGCACCATTTTATTCCCGTTGTGACTACCTATTCTTCAGAGTGGTTAGCTGAGATCTGTATCCACAAAATTATTCGTCTTCACAGTGTGCCAGTGACAATCATTTCTGATCGCGGCACGCAGTTCACATTGTAGTTTAGGAGAGTAGTGCAGCGAGAGTTAGGTTCACTAGTTGAGTTGAGTACATCATTCCACCCCCAGACAGACGAATATTCCGAGCGCACCATTAAGATCTTGGAGGATATGCTACGTGCTTGTGTGATGGATTTTGGGGGTTCTTGGGAACAGTTTCTACCGCTTGCTGAGTTTGCCTTCAATAACAACTACCAATTGAGTATTCAGATGGCTCCTTATGAGGCCTTATATGGGAGGCAGTGTCGTTCTCCAGTTGGTTGGTTTGAGCTGGGGGAGGCTAGGTTGTTAGGCACAGATCTGGTTCAGGATACCTTGGACAAGGTCAAGTTGATTCAGGATCGGTTTCGCACGGCACAATCTAGACAGAAGAGTTATGCTGATCGGAAGGTTCGTGATGTTGCATATATGGTGGGAGAGAAGGTTTTGCTCAGAGTATCGCCCATGAAGGGTGTGATGAGGTTCGGTTTGACCCCTTGGTATATTGGCCCTTTTGAGGTGCTTGAGAGTATTGGAGAGGTGGCCTACAAGCTTGCATTGCCACCTAGTCTATCGGGTGTTCACCCAGTATTTCATGTTTCCATGCTCCAGAAGTATTATGGTGATCCGTCTTATGTTTTGGATTTCAGCGTGGTTCAATTAAATGGGGATTTGACTTATGATGTAGAGCCGGTGGCCATTTTGGATTGGCATGTTCGAACGTTGAGATCAAAGAATATAGCTTCAGTGAAAGTTCAGTGGAGAGGCCAACCAGTCGAGAAGGCTACTTTGGAGATCGAGTGGGAGATACGGAGCAGTTATCCACACCTATTTGAGACTCCAGGTATGATTCTAGACCCGATTGAGGACGAATACTTATTTAAGAGGGGTACTCGCGACCGCGAAGAGTCTCTGGGTAACTAGTGAAATCTGTGAATTGCGTTTGCGATAAATAGGACGCGTTCGCGAAGGTTCTGGTAGGCATGCATCGCGAACGTGGGAGGCAAGCCGCGTTAGCATAGAAGGGAGGCAAGGCCCAGGGTGGCAGGTATTTGGTTCATCGCGATCGCGAGGTGAGGACCATAATCGCAAAGCTTTGTGTGTTTTGGTCATCGCGTTCACGACTGGGATGTCACATTAGCATAAGAAGATTCTTCAGCTGGAAATTTTTGTGCTTCTCAAGCGCGAGGTATTTTCTGCGTTCGCAAAGGAGGAGCACCTGGGCAGAGCTTGTTTTTTGGCAATTTTGGAGTGGATTTTTATGTCTTGGATTAGGGTAAGTGTTATTCACTCGGATTTGTTCATTTATCATGATTCCATCCTTCTTTTTGTCATTTATTTAGTGAATTAAAGTGAAGAAATGGGGATTTTGGTGAATACTTTTATAAAACTAAAAATAGATGTTTGAAATTCAATTTGAGGTTGAAATTGGATAATTTTGGTATGGTTGGACTTGTAATGGAATGGGTGTTTGGATTTTATGATTTTTGTCGGGTTCAAAGGTGTGGGCTCGGGGTTGACCTTTTGATTTTGATAAAGATCGAAACTTTATTGTTTGAAGTTGATTCCTGCGACATTATTTGTTGATATTGAGTTATTTGTGACCAGATTCAAATTATTTGGAGGCCGATACGCGTGGGAAGGGTTTGTTGGAGTTGTAATTTGCGTGTTTTGAGGTAAGTAACACTTTTAAACTTGATACTGAGAGTATGAATCCCTAGAAAATATGTTATATGGCTTGTGTTGGGGTGACGCACACGCTAGATGACGAACATGTGGGTGTGCACCGTGAAAATCATGATTCGGTTGTTTCTTTTGGACTGTGTTGTTTTTAAGTCTTGTTTTATCCGTAAAATCCTTACTTGTTAGAGTAATTGAACTATAATTCATGTTAGAAAACATATTAGGCTATGTGGTTATTCTGTTGAGGCCTAGTGCGGTTATTTTTGATGTTCTGAGTTATCTACTATAACTGCAATTATGTGGTCAGTCATGATTCTTTATTTCATATCACATCTCAGTCTCCGTTATCATTTACTGTTACATTATATGTTCTTATGGTTCGGGCTGAGTAGTATGAGATTGGTAGCCCTTGAGACTTGAGAGATTGATGACTGAGTTGGGCCTAGGAGCCGAGTTGAGAGTGTTATTGTGGATCGGGATGCACGCCGCAGTAGGCCTGATTGGATTTATATTAGCACTTGGGTAGGATCCGCCCCTCCGGAGTCTGACATACTAGAAGTGAGTGCAGGCATGGTGATATATATACATACACGTGCTTTGGTGAGGGAAATTGATGCAAGGAACCCATATAGTGCTGAGTGATTGTGTGTGATGAGTGAGTATTTGAATTAGATAAATTTTTAGTATTCTGAGAGTGTGAGTACCTGGGAATATCACTGTGATTCATTACATTTGACATGCATATTTGATGTATAGGCACAGAGATGTAACATTCCCCATGCTTGTTGTACTTGATATATTTTATCAGTGTTGGGCTCTAATTATTGAACTTAAAAGCATGTCTAAATTTCTATACCCTGAACGAGTTGATTATGGACTTTCTCCGAGTTATTTATTATCACTATCGCTATCTTACCTATATTGTCATTGTATTGGTTCCGAATGTATCCTTCTGAGCCCGTCACTGCTTTCAGCCAAGGTTAGTCCTGTTACTTATTGAGTACATTGGGTTGGTTGTACTCATACTATACTCTGCACTTCGTGTGCAAATCGAGGTGCATCTGGACACGGTGATTGCTAGGGTGGTGCTAGTACCTACTCAGAGACATTAAGGTAGTTGCTATGACACCCGCAAACCTTGATTCTCCTTCCTTTTATTTACTCCAGTATTATTCTACTATTTAGAGAGTTGTACCAGAGTTTATTTTATGTTGAGATGTTGTTGTGCTCATGTAATCGATGACACCAGATTTTAAGATGGATGTAGTAGAACTACAATTGTGTTTTATCAAATATTTACGAGATCTTTTGCTGTTGAGCTTATTAAATCATGTTTTAATTCAAATGCTTAGTTGTTATGTGATTGTCAGCTTGCCTAGTAAATGTGTTAGGCGCCGTCAAGACAGGTTTGAATTTTGGGTCATAACAATATTGATATCATTGCGTAAGTAAACATGAGGATAAAGCACAAAGGGTAATACCGTGCATATGCTTTATTATTATTATTATTATTATTATTATTATTATTATTATTATTATTATTATTATTATTATTATTATTATTATTATTATTATTATTATTATTATTATTATTATTATTATTATTATTATTATTATTATTATTATTATTATTATTATTATTATTATTATTATTATTATTATTATTATTATTATTATTATTATTATTATTATTATTATTATTATTATTATTATTATTATTATTATTATTATTATTATTATTATTATTATTATTATTATTATTATTATTGTTATTATTATTATTATTATTATTATTATTATTATTATTATTATTATTATTATTATTATTATTGTTGTTGTTGTTGTTATTATTATTATTGTTATTATTGTTATTATTGTTATTATCGTTGTTATTATTGTTCTTCTTATTATTATTATTGTTATTATTGTTATTATTATTATTATTATTATTATTATTATTATTATTATTATTATTGTTATTATTATTATTATTATTATTATTATGAGGATGAGAGTAAATGCACGAAGGGTGATATCGTGCACTTATATTTATATTTTATGGTGAGGTTTAGAGTAAAATCACGAAGGGCGATGTCGTGCACTTACATATTATATGGCGAGGATGAGAGTAAAAGTACGGAGGTTGATGACGTGCAATGTTTTAATTTTATTGCTTTTACTTGATATTTGTAATGTGAACTTAACTTGGTGGTTTCGTTGCTTACTTTGGAAAGTGTCGCGACCTCAATTTCCCACCTTAGGATGTCGTGATGGCGCATAGTCTCTAAGACTAGGTAAGCTTAACATTCATTGATAGCTTAACAGAAATAACAAACCTGAGATAATACAATAAACCAATAAGCTCGTAAGAACTCCAAAATGGAACATCAACATCATAATCCCCCAAAAATGGTGGAACTGAGTCATAAGCTCTACAGAATGCTCAAAAATCTATAATGCAACACTGTCCGATAAAAGGATAAACAGTAATGAGAAGGTAACAAAAGGTGACTCTAACGCCTGCGGACGCCGAACAACTATACCTTAAAGTCTCCAGAAATAACTGAATGATCACTAGTGTCCAGCATGTTTAGATGTACCTGAATCTGGACAAAAATATGGAGAAGCGTAGTATGAGTACACCACAACAATACCCAGTAAGTATCAAGCCTAACCTTGGTAGAGTAGTGACGAGGACAAGTTAAGACATCTACTAGGACAAGATAAATAGAATAAAGAATAATAAAGACCAATAACGGAAAATGAGGAAATGAATAATAACAAGGCAATATAATAATGTAGGCTAATGACAGAATTTAAGGCAAGAAAGGCAGCAAAAGGTGAACACATGATGAAAACCACAAGTAATCAAATACGGACAAATCAGGTAAGACGGGGAAGAAAACAAAACAAATTGTTCAACCAATAAGCCTTTTTAACATGGAATGAACAACAATAATCACAACCGAGGTACCATGCCTCATATCCACATTTCACAATTTCAATCATAATTTTTCCTTATATCACCACGTATAGNGACAGAAGGTGACTCTAACGCCTGCGGACGCCGAGCAACTATACCTTGAAGTCTCCAGAAATAACTGAATGATCACTAGTGTCCAGCATGTTTAGATGTACCTGAATCTGCATAAAATATGGAGAAGCATAGTATGAGTACACCACAACAGTACCCAGTAAGTATCAAGCCTAACCTTGGTAGAGTAGTGACGAGGACAAGTCAAGACATCTACTAGGACAAGATAAATAGAATAAAGTATAATAAAGACCAATAACGGAAAATGAGGAAATGAATAATAACAAGGCAATATAATAATGTAGGCTAATGACATAAATTAAGGCAAGAAAGGCAGCAAAAGGTGAACATATGATGAAAACCACAAGTAATCAAATACGGACAAATCAGGTAAGACGAGGAAGAAAACAACACAAATTGTTCAACCAATAAGCCTTTTTAACATGGAATGAACAACAAGAATCACAACCGAGGTACCATGCCTCATATCCACATTTCACAATTTCAATCACAATCTTTCCTTATATCACCACGTATAGCGACCCAGCCGGTCGTTTTGAGCGTTATAGCCCCGTTCCCCCATTTACTGCCTATTCTATGCTCCATTTTTGATATGTGACTTTCCTGGGTAGTTGGTTTGGTTCCGGGATGTTTCAGAATGAGTAGGGACACTTAGTCCCAAGGTTGGAAGCTTAAGTTGAAAAGGTTGATCGGATGTTGACTTCTGTATAAACGACTCTGAAATGGAGTTTTTATGGTTCCGATAGCTCCGTAGGGTCATTTTGGACTTAGGAGTGTGTCCGGATAGTGATTAGGAGGTCCGTAGTTGATTTTGGCTTGAATCAGCGAAAGTTGGAAAAATGGGAGTTTGGAGAGTTAAGAGGTTTGACCGAGAGTTAACTTTGTGGTTAACGGGCTCGGATATGTGTTTCGGAAGTCAGAATAGGTCCGTTGTGTCATTTATGACTTGTGTGCAAAATTTTAGGTCAATCGGATTTGATTTGATAGGTTTCAACATCGAATGTAGAAGTTAGAAGTTCATAAGTTCATTAGGCTTGAATCGATGCGCGATTCCTGGTTTTACTATTGTTTGATGTGATTTGATGCTTCGAGCGAGTTCATATGAAGTTTTAGGACTGGTTTGTATCTTTGGTTGAGGTCTCAGGGACCTCGAGTGTGATTCGAATCATGTTCGGCGCATTTGGAACCTTGGAGGAACTGTTGATTTTTTCTACTAGTATTGTTACACGCGATCGCAAGTGTGATGTCACGATCGCAAAGGGTTGTTGGTCACGGATGGAAATTTGTTCTATGCAATTGCTATGTGAGGTCTGGGATCGCGTAGCTTGAGCAGTTAATGTATCGCGAACGCATGGGAGTAGTCGCATCCGCGAAAGGGGAATGAGGAAACTAGGTTCACGTGTGGTTGTTATTCACGATCGCGTAGCAGTGGCTGCGACCGCGTAGGTCAGTGATGGTTAGTCATCGTGATCGCGTACGTTAATTTTGGGCAGCTTAGTTTTGTGCTTCGCGATCGCAAAACATTTTTTGCGATCACGATTGAGGACTTCTGGGCAGAATATAAAGTCTAAAGAATGAGGGTTTGTGTTTATTTCACAATTTAATTTTGGGAGCTCGGATTGAGGCGATTCTTGGAGAGAATTTCAAGGGAGTGATTGGGGTAAGTGATTCTAACTCGGTTTTGGTTAAATTACATGAGTATATTATTGTTTTCATCATTTAATTAGTGTTTTGGGTTGAAAATATTGGGAAAAATAGAGAAAACTTCTTAGGCCAAATTTTAGGGATTTGAGCGGCATTTTCGTGTTGGATTTGAGTAATTTTGGTATGGTTGGACTCGTGGTTGAATGGGTGTTCGGATTTTATAACTTTTGTTTGATTCTGAGATATGGGCCCGAGGGTTGACTTTTGAGTTGACTGTTTGACTTTTAATTAAGAACTTAACATTTTCATATTGAATTGATTCCTATAGCTTGAGTTGATTGTATCGAATTATTTGTGGCTAGATTTGAGGTGTTTGAAGTCCTATTTGCCAGGCAAGGGATTGTTGGAGTAAAGATTTGCACGGTTTGAGGTAAGTAACACTTCTAAACTTGGTTCTGATGGTATGAATCTTCGAATTATGTGTTATGTGATTGGTGTTGAGGTGACGCACATGCTAGGTTACGAGAGTGTAGGTGTGCACCATAGGAATTGTGATTCGGTCGAATCTGTGGAACTGTGTAATCATATAACTTGTTATCTTCCACGTATTTCCCACGTGTTAAGAAATTGGAACTGTGATTCATGTTAGATATCATACATAGGCTACATGCTGGTACTGTTGGGACCTACAGAGGCCGTGGTGCATGTTGAATTATTTGCTTAATTTGCAATTATGTACTCAGTCACAACTATCATTTGTATATCATATCTCAGTCTCTGTTGCCATTTAATGATACATCATATTATCATTGTTTGGTCTGATTATCATGATACTTGTGAGCCTGAGAGACTAGAGAGATTGATGACTGAGTGAGGCCGAGGGACTAATTGTGAGGATATTTGTGGGATCGGGCTATACGCCGGAACATGCTTTATTGATTCATGCCATGTTTGGCTTATTATAGCGCTTGGGAAGGATTTGCCCATGCGAAGTCTGACTCACCAGCAGTAAGTGCAGGTACCTACTGAGTGTGAGTGCCGAGTGCGAGTGCCGAGCGCGAGTGCCAAGAGCGAGTGTCGAGCGATTGGGAGGATTGAGTGGCTGTTAGGACTTAGTGACTATGAGGATTGAGTGAATGGGAGGACTGAGTAATCGATACTCTGAGAGTATGCATATGATTTCATCACTGTTCTACATTATAGTTAGCATACATAATTTACATGTAAATATGGAGATGTATCATTCCTCATTTCAGTTACACTTGGCGTATTTTACCTGTTTGATGTTTAACTGTTAAAGCATGTCTACATTTTCGTAGTGTTATTTCTATATCTCGATTGTATCTGTTAAGCTCGTCACTGCTTTCAGCCCAAAGGTTAGACTTGTTACTTACTAAATTAGTTGTACTCATGCTACACCCTGTACTTCGTGTGCAGATCCAGGTACTTCCAGATACGATGGTTGCTGATATCTGGAGCTTCATCAGTCGGAGATTATCGAGGTAGGTGCCTTGGCGTCCACAGACCTTGACTCTCCTCCTTTATCTTGTAGTTTTTTCATACTATTCTTCCTTCCTAGACAATGTTTCATTTGCCAGACCACATTATTGTATAGATGCTCATGTACTCCGTGACACCCAGATCTTTTGGGAAATTCTGTATTGAGCTGTGATGTTTTCATCTAGTTTTTATGAGACTTTTACTTACTTAGGCTTATTTTCGTATATTTTGAATTTTAAGATGTTGGTATGTGTGAGATGTCGGCTTGCCTAGTATCATGATAGGCACCATCACGACACTTGTGATTTCGGGTTGTAGCACCACGCGAGCCTTGCATTTATTTTTAAAAATATTTTTTCGAAATAGCTACACGCGTTTTAGCCCCCTTATCTCACCGCATGGCTTCAAGTAATTCCCTTATTAGCACCACGCGTATAAATCTCACCTTATCTCATAACATGCATATCAACTCCTATCCTTATACCACCACATGCGTATCAATATTACAACACATTAATCAACTCGCATCGCATGTGCCCATATGCCACAACACTTTCCAAAATTAATAATACCAATGTTACCACAACGTATAGCCCATGGATCAATCACAATGTGAACAAGAATCTCAACAACAACAAATGAATGAGGAATAGTCAACAAAAAAAGATATCTCCACAATTAACAACTTCAACCTCAATGTGATA
>AWOL01S0142855.1:0-14946 GCA_000715115.1 Nicotiana otophora
AAAGAAAATAACGTACAACGTATATGTATATTCTTATCAGTGAATATTGATTCCTTACAAATGGTTGAAACTCCTCTTTATATAGTAGAGAAAACCTAATTATGGTACAACTCTAGTAATGAAAATAGACCCCATGATTGGCATTAATAACCGCTTTGATTTGATCTGTTCCGGGATTTTCACCCTGACTTTCGACCGATCACTGATATCTCACCATTCTGTCATTACGCCTCACTCAAAGTCAATCATGCTCGATCTCGATTACTGCTGGCCTCGATCTCAATGGACGCTTCAATCTCCAGGTGTGATATTCTATCTTTGAGCTCGAGCCTGGTCTATTATAAGGTTACCCTCGAGGCAACTCCCCTGCCAACGAAATCGAGTATGCCCGATTTCGACCGTATACAGATAGTCCCCTCGTTTTTTGGAGTGTAACGAGAAGAAATGAATTTGAGACTTCGATCAATTATGATGTCAACATCGTGACGTAAGCGACAGAAGTGATTGAAACATCGCGTCTGTGCAGTTCCCAAGTTATTAATTAACGCCAGTTGACGGTCAGCCACTAGTGTTCTCAAACCGTCAAAGTGGCTATTATGAATAGACCACCTTCATAATCTTTTCAAACTTTACTTTCAAACATCTTCTAATCTTCAAAAGCTTTTCTACTCTCTTCAAGTCCATCAATTTTGTCGGTTTCCATTTGCCAATCTCTTATTAAAACATAAATTCTGCCTTCTTCTTCCTTAAACCTCACATAGGAATGGTAAAAACATCAAAGACTATTCCTCAAGTAGAAAAAGCCTCCTCATCACGGCCGGCCGGTGACTTACTTCCGACTTTAAAGTCGAAAAATCCTCTTCGATTCCCGCCCGATGCGAGCCCATGTCTAGATACATCTATTCGATATCCGAAGGCGATCTCGAGCAGGTGAAAAAGGACTGCCACTGGGAGAATAAAGAGGTGGTGATTCCTACCCCCGAAGAGGACATCACCACTCATGTGAAAGGGTTCTTAAGTGTATATACTTACCCTTTCATACTGGGATCTGTCGATCCTGTCATAATAGACTTCTGTCGCCAATACCGGGTAACCCTAGGCCAGATCTACCCCTCTTTTTGGCGCATTGTCATTTTGCTCGGATTCTTCTCGAGCAAGATTGAGCGGATGTCTTTCACCCTCGATCATCTCATTAGGCTATACAGCCCTGTCTTTATCGGGGTGGACTGATAAGGCTTCAGCGCTGGGCCACGAAGGTGTTATTCTCGAGCATAGATGAGGACAAGGACCGAGGATGGATGTGCCGGTTTGTCCGAGTTAGGACCTCCGATTTAATCCCCTCTGAGAAGATGTCATTCCCCAAAGAATGGAACATGAAGCGTAAGTAAAACTTCGCCGATAACGTTTGATTACTTGTTATGTTTTCTTCCTCTTCTCATCTATATTCTTCTTTATGGTGCAGCTTCCCTCGGGTTTCCTGGTGAAGTCCCGGACCTTGCAGGTTAGGTTTGACAACTGGTTTCAACTTTTTCGTATGCTGAGTGCTTGTGGCATGATTTGGCCTAGGGTCGATGGGAGGCCAAAAATCATGGTAAGTTCTCCCGTCCGAGTTTGATTTCTTCTCATACAGGTCTTGGAGATAGTGTCGTTATGAGGCTGCCTCCCCTCGGGGAAGAGGAGGTCCCGACGCTGACCAAAGACAAGAAAAGGAAAAGTACCTCGCCACGAGATACCCCAAAGCCAAGAAAAGCAGGGATCAAAATTCGAAGACTGATCTCGCCGTTTTGGCTGCCGATGTAGTCCAAATGCTACGAGATGAAGACGAAGAGGAAGAGGATGTCGACTGCCTGCTGGTGGCTTGGAAGAGGGAAAGCATCGAATCTGCGAAAGCTACTGAGCCGGTGACGGTCGAGGGGGTTCAATTGCAGACCGAGGTGATCTTGGGGAAAGGTCCGAGCAGAGTCCCCGAATCATCGGGTGTTGATGATGCTCCCTGCTGTGATGAGCAACTGATAGGTGTGCCCGAAGGGTCTAGTTCTGAGGCCCTTCAAAGAGAAGAGAATGCCCCAAGTTACTCGCTCGGGGCAATTAATGTTGACGATTCGCCGCCCGGCCCCACGTTCTCCGAGAGGCAGTTTCGGGATGCCTGATCCATGGGGACCCCCGATGTGGGGACGACCCCCGAAGGGGATGGCATATTTTGTGGCTGCTTTGCGGGGGTCGATAATGTTTTCAACCTTGACGCATCACTCATATTTGATGAGGCTCAGCGGCTTCTGAACCAAGTAAGTTTTAGCGCATGCTACCATGCTTGCGTTTGTTCTTATTTCGCTAAGTCTGATTTCTTTTCTTTCTGTACCTGCTACAACGCTCCATCGAGAAGCGTCTTCCAAGTACCGAGCTGAGCTGTCCCAATATGTGGCCGATCTCAAAAAGCTTACGAAGAAGAGAAATGCTCTCAAACTCCTCTATGTGCACAAAGAAGAGGTGATCATGAGTATTCGAGCCAGCTGACAAGAGCTCATCAAGATCAGTCCGAGCTTATTGAACGGGTAATGTAAGTTTTGGGAGCATGTTATATATCAACTCGATATTGGCGAATAACACTCTGATCCTGCAGGTTCAGTAGAAGGCCGAATTGGTTGAGTAGCTTCGTGAGGAGGCCAAGATGAAAGAGGCTGAGACTTTGGGCTGGAAGCAAACCATGGACCATCTCGCCTCAGAGAAAGATGCGGTTCGGGACGAACTGTCTTTCGTTGAGCGTTAACTCTAAAGTGTGAAGGTGAAGAACTTGGCCCGAGCCCAAAAGGTCGAAGAGCTCGAGACTCGGTTGGCCACTGAACTTGCAAGGGCCACATCCAAGGCAAAGTCGCTCGTGGCCTCCTACCGAGCCGACGCTGAAGCCGCTAACACTCAGGCAAAGGAAATTGTTGACACTGCTGAGGTTAGATTGTCCTGTGTTGCCGAGCATGCTAGGCGCCAGTCTCAAAGAAAGACTATTGAGGAAGCACATGCTCATGGCTTCGACCTCACGGCTGATATCGAGAATGCGAAGTTTTTGGAGGACGAGGACGGGGCTTTGCTTTCCAATGGTGAAGACTCTGTGACTGGATTCGAGAGAGGAGGCGATAAAGATGATGCTCTCGAAGATGCGGCTCCCGAGGTGGACTAAGCACTTAGGATTTTTTCTTCTTTTGTTTTTTTTGTGTAAGACCCTGTGTGGTCTTTGTAAATACTTTGCATATATGAAAGATTCCTTTTCTTTCCGTTTCGTCTCCGATTTTTGATTTATGATAAATTCTATTTTGCCTTTGCCTTGTGAAGAGTTTATTGCAATCGGTTGTTGTAGCCTCTATAATCGAGTGAGCGATAACTCGAACTCAGAGTAGAACAAACCCTTAGGGTGTTTAGTTAAGCAAGGGCGAGTCCCCGAGCTCAACAATATATTCAGGGTTTTGATCTCGGACGGCTTGATCGGAGCCTTAATTGTACTATGTTTATAGCCAAGTTCGAGTAAGTTTCGAACTCACAGTAACAGACCCCGTAAGGTTTTATATAAAATAATGATGAATCCTTGAGCTATGTTCAAGTCAATTTTATTTGAGCTCGGAATAGTGGAAACCTTAGGTCTGAATTGAGTGAGAACAAATCTCGAACTCTAAGTGTATTGTCCCTTAGGCTCTTTAGATTGGGCCGATATGGCATCTAAAAGATGGCTATTTTTTCCCTTTATCGGCTTAGAAGACTTAGTAAAAAATTTCTTTATGCCTTAATACGTATTCTTCACCCATTGGGTTTTTTGAGGGTTCGATATCGATTGAAACCCCTTTGCTTTTTGTGCCTTAGCACATTTGTGTTAAGATAATTCGATACCTCTTAAGTTTTTTCGAGGGCTGATTTTATCAAAACTGTTTTGATTACTTGCTGAGGTAGCCTTTTTTAACCGGTTTTTCAAACGAATTGATGGCCTATTTTTATTGCGTGATTCGGACATCTCCTAGCCGCCTTAATTTGGCCTTAGCTTTTGGGTATGCCGCTTGGGCTTATTTTCCAATAACACTTCGAACTTGTTTGAAGTGTTAGTCTCCGAGAATGATGGCCTTGGCCTATAGATCTAGGGGTGCCTCTTTGAGGTATTATGAATTCGAGTTTAGATTACTCGAATTTGTATGTCGTCTACGGCAGTCCCCGAGTGTACGAGGTATATTTGCACTTGGCCCTTGAGCAATTTCTCGCAAAATCATAAGTATGGAGCTTGTATAATAGAAAAGTTTCTTTGAGACACAAGATGTTTAATATAAAAAGAATGCTTCTTTTTATAATTTATACATTCGTACATGTTTTTCCATCAGGGCTCGACTAATCTATACGGACACGGTTCATTCGACCGTTTGGCCCATTATAAAGTTTCTCTATCGAGACCCTTTGACATGAAGTATTTTCCTCAAAAATGTAATATCCGAGGGTGATGCCCCCCAGTATTCGAGGTTGATTGTAAATAAGCCTTGGATACTGTTGAATTGTCCTCAGGTAGCACATAATTGTTGCCTCGTTTAAAACCTCGTCGAAAAAACCCACTTGGGACAAAAACCGATCTAAGAAAAAAAGAGTGCAACGCATTCTTTAAAACCTGGGGTCTCGATGTGTTTGATCGAACACCTGCAGTGAGTTAGTGCCGAATATATAAATAAAAAAAAGGAATAAAGTCATACTTTAGCAATAATACCATTTGAGAAGCTATATGTTCCAATTGTTTGGCAGTTGTTCACTGGCCATCATGTCGGGCTTATAAGATCCCTTTCCGATAATGTCGAGGACTTGGTAGGGTCCCTCCCAATTTGGGCCGAGCTTCCCTTCATTAGGATCTCGAGTGTTGATGGTGACTTTCCTCAGGACTAAGTCCCCGACTCTGAAGTGGCGAAGGTTGGTTCTCCTATTGTAGTATCTTTCGATTCGTTGCTTTTGTTCAGCCATTCGAACGAGTGAGGCTTCTCATTTTTCATCCAATAATTCGAGTCTAGTATTCATAGCTTCATGATTTTACTCTTCCGTTATATGTCGAAACATGGCACTCGGTTCTCCGACTTCGACTGGAATCAAGGCTTCAGAGCCATATACTGAGGAGAACGGGGTTGCCCCCGTACTGGACTTTGATGTTGTTCGATATGCCCAAAGGACTTCGGGTAGAATTTCTCTCCATTTCCCCTTAGCATCATTCAACCTTTTCCTTAGGTTCTGAATGATAGTCTTGTTCGTTGATTCGGCCTGTCCGTTCCCACTAGGGTGATACCGCATTTATAATATCCTTTTTATTTTATGGTCTTCGAGAAATTTGCCACTTTGCTACCGATAAATTGTTTTCCATTACCATACACTATCTCGGCAAGTATCCCAAATCGACATACGATATGATCCCAGATGAAGTCTATAACCTCTTTCTCTCTCACTTTCTTGAACGCCTGTGCTTCAACCCATTTAGAGAACTAGTCAGTCATAAATAAAATGAACTTGGCTTTACCTGGGGCCGATGGCAGAGGACCGACGATATCCATCCCCCATTTCATGAATGGCCATGGGGATAGGACTGAATGAAGTTGTTCTCCGGGTTGATGGATCATCGATGCAAACCTTTGACATTTATCACATTTTCGAACAAACTCCTTAAGGTCTTTTTCCATGCTATCCCAATAGTATCCTGCTCTAATGATTTTGTGAATCACTGATTCGGCGCCAGAGTGGTTCCCACAAGTGCCTTCGTGGACCTCTCGTAAAATATAGTGTACTAAGCATACAGCCAATGGTCCATCGAATGTCCTTTTGTATAATGTTCCATCTTCAGCCAATGTGAATCGAGCGATTTTGGTTCGTAGGGCCCTCGACTCTTTAGTGTATGATGGGAGCTTTCTGTTCTTCACGTATTCAATATATTTATTCCTCCGATCCCAGGTTAAGCTCATAGAGTTTATCTCGGCATGACCTTCCTCGATCATGGATCTCTAGAGTTACACGACAATCCCTGAGCTGATCTCATCTTCCTTGACCGATGTCCCTAAATTTGCAAGTGCATCGGCCTCACTGTTTTGTTCTCGAGGCACATACTGTAAAGTCCATTCCTTGAAACGGTGCAAAGTTACCTGCTGTTTGTCCAAATACCATTGAATTCTATCCTCTCGAACTTCGAAGGTTTTGTTTACTTGGTTCACCACTAGTAAAGAATCACACCTGGCTTCAATGACTTCTGGTCCCAAGCTTTTAGCTAGTTCGAGACCTGCAATCATAGCCTCGTACTCGGCCACATTGTTAGCCAATCTAGAAATTTTGATAGATTGCCTAATACTGCTACCCGTGGGCGGATTCAAAACGATGCCTAGCCCGGACCCCTTCACATTCGAAGCACCGTCTATGAAAAGGGTCCATACCCCCGATGATGTACCTGAAATCGACCACGAAGTCCGCTAAAATTTGAGTGTTGATGGTCGTCCGGGGTTGATATTCGATATCGTACCCACTGAGTTCGACGACCCATTTGGCCAATCGGCCCGATAGTTCGGCCCGATGGTCTTAAATTTCTAAAGGTGCTTATCAGTGTAAGTACCAATTTCTCCAAATGTGGATATCTAGTTTCAGCTTCTCCTAAGGTTCGACTTACATAATAAACGGGAAATAGCGTACCTTGCTCTTCTCGAACTAGGACGTGAATTACCACAATTTCCGATACTGCCAAGTACAAGTAAAGTTTCTCATCTGTCTTTGGAGTGTGAAGCAGTTGTGGGCTTGATAGGTACCACTTCAATTCCTGTGATGCCTGTTGGAATTCCGGGGTCCAAGCGAAATCGTTCTTCTTTTTTAGCAGATAGAAAAATATGTGGCTTCAATCTGACGACCTCGAAATGAATCGGCCTAAGGCAGCTATCCGTCCAGTTAGCTTCTGCACGACCTTTACACTATCCACGATGGTGATGTCTTCGATGACCTTGATTTTATCGGTGTTGATCTTGATCCCCCGATTCGATACCATAAA
This sequence comes from Nicotiana otophora, assembly GCA_000715115.1. Classification (NCBI taxonomy): domain Eukaryota; kingdom Viridiplantae; phylum Streptophyta; class Magnoliopsida; order Solanales; family Solanaceae; genus Nicotiana; species Nicotiana otophora. The sequence continues at coordinate 7,022 of AWOL01S0142855.1, forward strand.
GCCAAGGATTTGCCTGAACCGACCCCTAAAGCACATTTCTCGGGGTTGAGCTTTATGTTGTATTTCCTTAAGAACTCGAACATTTCCTGCAAATGAGCCAAATGGTCCTCTGCGCGCATGGACTTAACTAGGATGTCATCAATATATACTTCAATTGATTTACCTATTTATTCTTAGAACATTTTATTTACTAGGCGTTGATAAGTAGCTCCTGCATTTTTTAGCTCGAAAGGCATTACGTTATAACAATACGTTCCATACTTGGTGATAAATAAAGTTTTTTCTCGGTCCTCCGGATTCAGTTGGATTTGATTGTACCCGGAATAGGCATCGAAAAAAGTAAGGATCTCGTGGCCGATCGTGGCATCGATCATGTGATCGATGTTAGGCAGTGGAAAAGAATCTTTGGGACACGCCTTGGTTAAATCCTTATAATCTACACACATTCTAAGTTTGTTCCCCTTTTAAGGACTACAACTACATTGGCTAACCATTCGGGATATTTCACTTCCCGAATGGACCCTATTTTGAGAAGTTTGGTTACCTCGTCCTTTATGAATGTGTACTTTACCTCAGACTGGGGTCTTTTCTTTTGCTTCACCATTTTGAATCTAGGGTCCAGGCTTAGCCGATGCATCGTTATCTCCAATGGGGTCCCTGTCATGTCTAAATGGGACCAAGCAAAACAATCTATGTTATCAATAAGAAATTGAATAAGCTTTTTTCTGAGTTCGGGGGTTAACCACTTTTCTAGGTATACCTTTCACTCGGGCAGGTACTCGATCAATATAACATATTCCAGCTCTTCGACCATTAATTTGGTGACGTTAGAATCTTCGGGAACAATAAAAGTTCGAGGGTCAAAAAATCCTCCTCTTCTTCTTCTTCTTCTTCTTCTTCTTCTTCTTCTTCTTCTTCTTCTTCTTCTTCTTCTTCTTCTTCTTCTTCTTTTGTCTCCTGCTTCCCGGACTCGATCGAGGATGGTGGATGTGATTGCTATTTGACTTCCTATTTACCTTTGATGCTCGACCTTTCTGAGGTTAATAGTGTCGATATCGACGTTACCTCATCGACCGTAAACATTTCCTTTGCAACATGCTGTTCCACGTATACTGTTTTTACACCACCGATGTCGGGAATTTCATCATTTGTTGAAGAGTCGAAGGGACTGCCATCATATTGTGGATCCAAGGCCTTCCGAGTAGGGCATTGTACCTCATGTCGACCTCGATTACGTGGAATTTTGTATCTTGAATGGTTCCAGCCACGTTCACTAGTAGAATAATCTCCCCTTTAGTTGTTTCACTGGCCATATTGAAGCCGTTTAAGACTTGAGTTGCGGGCACGATTCTATTTAGTAGGCCTAGCTTGTCTACAACCCTCGATTGAATGATATTCGCTGAGATACCTGGATCCACTAAATAAGATAGAAATTACCAGAGCGTCGTTATGGGGCTGAGAAATGTCTTCTGCTTCTTCGTCGCTGAATGATAAAGTGCCTTCAGGCACATAATCTCAGGTTCGTTTTTCCCTATAGATTGATAACATAGTGCGTTTGAATATGGATCCCTGTGGGATGTCGACCCCTCCGATGATCATATGAATGACATGTTAGGGTCCTCATGTTCATTTTTCCTATTGGCATCCCTTTCTCCCAAATGATTCTTGGCTCGATCGCTAAGGAATTCTCGAAGGTGTCCCTCATTGAATAGACGGGCTACCTCCTCCCTTAATAGCCTGCAATCATCAGTCTTGTGACCATGCGTGCCCTGATACTTGCATATAAAATTTGGGTTTCTTTGGGAAGGACTGGTTTGTATGGGTCTGGGTCTCCTACTATCTTTGATCCTTCCGATTGCCGATACAATGCCCGGTGCATCGATGCTAAAGTTATATTTTGATAACCGAAGTGCCTCTGTGGGATCGACATACTTGTCAAAACCACTCTTGCTCATAAGTCCCCGAGAATTCTGTCTTCGATCACATCTTCGATCGTTCTGGCTGGAATTGCATCCTGAACCATTGTTCCTTCGGTCTGTGGTGTATGGTTTATACCGGTCTCTGTTCGATCTTGGCTCCCTGTCAATATCCCTTTGGTTTTTACCTGTCAACCTATTTGGATGTACTGAACCGGAAAGGGCTCCTAATTGTTCGTCCTCGACCCTGATCTTCGATTGATATCGATTGTGCACATCTGCCCAAGTTACAGCTGGATACTCAATCAAATTGTGTTTCAACTGACGTGATGCTATCGAACTTCGCTCGTTCAACCCTTGGGTGAAAGCTTGAACGGCCCAATCATCTGTGACCGGTGGGAACTCCATGCGTTCCATTTGAAATCGGGACACGAACTCCCTTAGTATTTCATTATCCCTTTGTCTTACCTTGAAAAGGTCTGATTTCCTCATTGCGACCTTTATGGCCCCGGCGTGTGCCTTTACGAAAGAATCTGCTAACATGGCAAATGAGTCGATGGAATTTGGTGGCAGGTTGTGATACCAAATCATTGCCCCTTTCGAAAGGGTCTCCCCGAATGTTTTCAACAGCACAGATTCAATTTCATCATCTTCTAAATCATTCCCCTTGATGGCGTATGTATATGAAGTAACATGCTTGTTGGGATTGGTGGTCCCATTATATTTGGGTATATCTGGCATACGAAACTTCTTTGGAATAGGCTTCGGAGCTACACTTGGAGGAAACGGCTTTTATACAAACTTCTTCGAATCCATCCCTTTCAAGATTGGCGGTGCCCCCGGTATCTGATCAACTCGAGAGTTGTATGTTTCCACTTTTTTATCGTTGGCTTCGATTTTCTTCTCCCTTGATTCAATTCTTTTGGTGAGCTCCTCGAGCATTTTCGCAGGATCAGTCCCCGATTCGTTACCATTCGATCTTTCCGGTACTGGCTCGGTACGACGAGTAATTTTTGGCTCGATCCTATTCGGAGCTCTATGTTGATTTTGTAACTGAGCAATAGCGGCTTGCTGAGCCTGAATCATCTCGAATATCACTTGGAGACTGGCTCCTTCGTCTCCTCTGCCCTGTGTTCCTTGGCCACTAGATCGGCCTTCCCTGCGTACGCTTCCATCGAGACTTGCGCCTAGGTCTCATTTAGCGTAACGTGCGAACTGACATCGACTGGGTTGGCAGCCGGTGCTTCCCCGAGATTAACCTGTGGCACCTCGACTCCTGGAGCAATCACATTTTCATTTTCACCATGGAATCCTAGGCCATTGTCACCGTGTGTGGATGCGCTTTGTGAGTTTGATATGTTTTAACCTGAAAGCAAAGATACTTGACAAGAACAAGCGTAAAATAGTATATTTTACTAGAATCAGTACTGAACAATCACTATTATCATTAGCCCTACGGTGGGTGCCAAACTATTTACCCTAAAAATTTGAGTAATAATTAAACTTATATTGTGGTTTTAAGGATATGTGATTTCAACCAGCATGAACTAATAAACAATGAATTAAATAGATTACTTAGACAATAAAATAAATCAAACCGGCCTGCAAGCGATGCCTCGACCTCGATTCGAAGTAGTCTCGAGTTTAATTAATAAGAACAGTATAGGATAGAACAAAGAGTGATGAATAATGATGAACAAGGAAAACAACGTACAACGTATATGTATATTATTATCAATGAATATTGATTCCTTACAAATGATTGGAACTCCTCTTTATATAGTAGAGGAAATCTAATTATGGTACAACTCTAATAATGGGAATAGACCCCGTGATTGGTGTTAATAACCGCTTTGATTTGATATGTTACGGGATTTTCGCCCTGACTTTTGACCGGTCACTGATATCTTGCCATTCCATTTTTACGCCTCACTCGAAGTCAATCATGCTCGATTTCGATTACTGCTGGCCTCGATCTCAATAAATGCTTCGATCTCCATGTGTGATGTTCTATCTTTGAGCTCGAGCCCGATCTATTATAAGGTTACCCTCGAGGAAACTCCCCTGTCAACAAAATCCGGTATGCCCGATTTCGACCGTATATACACATAGAAATAATATTTAATGACCATGATCTAAATTCAACCAGCATATTACCTATAAATGGGAAATAACAAATTCTGGTCTCCAACTCCTATATGCCTACACATCATGCACATTATTAAGAACAAAATTAGGACAATGTGGAAGATGTATTTGTAGTTACATAAACAGAGGAGAAGGGAGTCCTAAATTGTGGAGAAAGAAGAAAGGAAAAAAGCGCTCTATTAACAATATATTTTATAACGTCCCACATGTAAAACTACTTAAAATAGGAAAAGTGGTGGAAGAGAATGAAGATCGGATTATCTGTATTACAGGAAGGGACTTCCATCAATATTGGTTCTCTTGCATAAGTGTCACTTGATTATAATAAGAATTCAGAAGTGAGACAAAATGTTGAGAAATTTGGTGATATCTGTCGACTACTTTGATTATTTGTATGGTTGCAACAGCTTCTCTAAATTAATTCTTGATATCCGTGATGGGAAACAGGCATATACAGCGGAAGCAAATAGCCAGGATCACTTGCATGTATTATTGTGATGACCCAAAGGGTCATCTTATGTTTTAGGACTTGATTCTGCGCTCTTAAGCCTTTAAAATCTCATTTTTACCCTCCTTGATTTGCGTGTGCAGTACGGGTGTGTTTCCGAAAAACTTATATGTTAAAATTGATGAAAATAATAATTTTTACCTTAAAAGTTGATTTTAGTTGACTTCGGTCAACGTTTTTGGTAAACGAGCCCGTATCCATGTTTTGACGGTCTCGGTGGGTCTGTATCGAATTATGGGACATGGGCGTATGCCCGGAATCAAATTCGGAGGTCCTTAGCTCGAGTTATGAATTTTTGATAAAAATTAAAAGTCTGCAAATTAATTATTCTTAAGAATTAGTTGATGTTTGGCTTTGTTGATACCGGGTCCGTATTTTGGTTCCGGAGCCCGGTATAGGTCCAATATAATATTTATGACTTATATGTGAAATTTGGTGAGAAACTGAGTTGGTTTGATGTGATTCAGCCGTCCAGTTGAAAAAATAGAAATTTTAAAGTGTTCTTGAAATTTTAATTGGATTTGGTGCCAAATTCATAGTTCTAGGTGTTATTTTGGCAATTTGATCGCGCGAACAAGTCTGTATGATGTTTTTAGACTTGTGTGCATGCTTGGTTTGGAGCCCCGAGGGCTCGGGTGAGTTTCAGATAGGCTACAGGATGTTTCGGACTTAGAAAATCTGGTATTTTTGCTGTATTTGATGTCTGCTATGTTGTGCTTCACGATCGCGTAGTCACTCACGCGATCGCTAAGGGGAAACTGGGCTGGGGAGGACTTTACTATACGCGAACACGAGACCATGGTCGCAAACGCGGAGCTTTGGGGGGAGTTGCTCTATGCGAACGTGACCCATCGAATGCGAACACGAACGCGTAGCTTTAGCTATGCGAACGTGAGCCTTGTCTCACGAACGCGAAGGCAAGGCGGGCTAAGCTTTCGCGAAAGCGTAAAGCCTCCTGCGATCGCGTAAGTCCTTAGGAGGCTGCTCTTCGCGAACGCGAAGACAAGGCTGCCATATTGTGAGTGTTAATGCACGAAGGGTGATGCCGTGCCATATTGCGAGTATAAAAGCACGAAGGGTGATGCCGTGCCATGATTTGAGAGTTAATGCGCGAAGGGTGATGCCGTGTTGTTTCTATTGATTTTATGGTGAGATTGATAGTAAAAGCACGAAGGGTGATGCCGTGCATTTTTCCTTTACTGTATTCGTTGTTTTTGTTTATTCATAGTATATTTGTTATTCCATTTATCATTCAGATTTAGTTCCTTATCTCATATTTCCCCCAGTATGTTTCCCCCCTCCCGATATTTATTGTCTAGCTTCTCATTACTGTTATTGGTATATACACTGTTAAACTGTACCGGTTGCTTTGTAGGTGCCTTGCCTTAGCCTCGTCACTACTTCGTCGAGGTTAGGCTCGACACTTATCAGTACATGGGGTCTGTTGTACTGATACTGCACTCTGCACTTTCTGTGCAGATTTTGGTATCGGGTCGGGTTGATCGAGATTTTGCTATTGGACAGCTATCCGGAGACTCAGGGTAGATCTGTCGGCGTTCACAGACCTTGAAGTCTCCGTCTATCTTTTCTGTTCTACTGTTTCTTTCATTCAGACAGTTGTATTTCTTTCAGACTATTACTTGTAGTAAATTCTAGAATGCTCGTGAATTGTGACTCCAGATCTGGGTGGTAGTAATTAATACCATTTTTATATTATTCCTCACTTATTATATTTCATCTTAGCTAATTATTGTTATTTACTGAATGGAAATAAGGATTTGGTTTAATGATTCTCTAATGTTGGCTTGCCTAGCAAGTGAAATGTCAGATGCCATCACGATCCCGATGGTAGCAATTCCGGGTCGTGACAAATTAGTATTAGAGCACCAGGTTGCCTAGGTCTCACGATTCACGAGCGGGCTTAGTAGAGTCTGGAGGATCGGTATGGAGACATCTGTGCTTATCTTCCAGAGGCTATGAAGTTTAGGAATAAATTTCACTTTTATTCTTCTCTGTCATGCGATGTTGTTTTCTCTATAATGATTGAACTCTTCTACTTTTATTCTCTCGTAGATGGCGAGAACAAGTACCGCATCTTCAGCTGAGCAGCACCCAGAGCCTCCAGTGGCAGCTCCTACGAGGGGCAGAGGTCGAGGCCGAGGCCGTGCTAGAGGCCGAGGCAGGGGCAAGGCTTAGCCCAGAGCCAGAGAAGCGGCACCAGCGTGGAGCCTCAGGTAGTGTTTGCTGAGGAGGTTCCAGCCCAGGTTGTGCCTATCGGACCAGCTCAGGTTTCGGAGGGGTTAATAGCCACCCCAGTGCTTCAGGACGCTTTGGTCCGTTTGGTGGGCCTTATGGAGAGTGTGGCCCTGACTGGCGCATTTACCATGGCACCAGCCATCTCTCAGGCTAGAGGAGGAGCCCAAACTCCTGCTACTCACACTCCGAAGCAGATGGCTCCCTAGTATCAGACTCCAGCCGCTCATCCAGTCGGAGTAGTTAAGTCGGTTGTTGCGGCATAGACCGGTGATGGATCAGTTATGTCTTCTGAGGCTTTTTGGAGACTGAATAGGTTTACCAAGCTCTTCCCGGTTCACTTCAATGGTGGTCCTTCAGAGGATCCCCAGGAGTATCGTGACAGTTGTCATGAGGTGCTAAAGAATATGGTATAGTGGAGTCCAATTGGGTCGATTTTGCTGCATTTCAGATGACTGGTTCCGCCAAGAAATTGTGCAGAGATTATTTGTTGACTAGACCAGCAGGGTCGCCTGCTCTTACTTGGGACCAGTTTTCTCAGTTCTTCCTAGAGAAGTTTCTGCCTATCACATTGAGAGAGGAGTGTCATCGACAGTTCGAGCGTCTCCAGCAGGGCAGTATGACTGTTACTCAGTATGAGACCCGTTTTGTAGATTTGGCCCGTCATGCTATTCTTCTACTCCCTACTGAAAAAGAGAGGGTGAGGAGGTTTATTGATGGACTTGCTCAGCCTATCAGATTATAGATGGCTAAGGATATTGAGAGTGAGATTTCTTTTCAGGCAGCTGCCAATGTTTCCAGGCTAGTCGAGATAGTTTTAGCTCAGGGAGCGGTTAGGGGTCTGACAAAAGGCCTCGTCACTTCGGTGGATTCAGTGGAGCCTCATCTGGAGGCCGGGGTACTTATAACAGAGGCCATCCCCCCAAGCTGTTTCATTCAGCACTCTAGGCATCCCACGGTTCCTCAGTTTGTCGTGGTCCTCATATGCCTTATTCCGACCAGCTAGCCTACAGTACACCACCAGCTCCTATTAGAGTACCTACACTCCAGAGTTATCAGGGTGGTTACTCAGGTCGATAGGGCCAGTTTCAGGGTCAGCA
>AWOL01S0142862.1:9545-24234 GCA_000715115.1 Nicotiana otophora
TACTAAGGAGAACGGGGTTTCCCCCATACTAGATTTTGATGTTGCTCGACATGCCCAAAGGACTTCGGGTAGGATTTCTCTCCATTTTCCTTTAGCGTCGTTCAGCCTCTTCTTTAGGTTTTGAATGATAGTTTTGTTTGTTGATTCAGCTTGTCCGTTCCCACTGGGGTGATATGGTGTTGATAATATCCTTCTTATTTTATGGTCTTCGAAGAATTTCGTCACTTTGCTGCCAACAAATTGTTTTCCATTGTCACACACTATTTCGGCGGGTATCCTGAATCGACATACGATATGATCCTAGATAAAGTCTATAACCTCTTTCTCTCTTACTTTCTCTAACGCCCGTGCTTCAAGCCATTTAGAGAAATAGTCAGTCATAAATAAAATGAATTTAGCTTTACCTGGTGTCGATGACAGAGGGTCGACGATATCCATTCCCCATTTCATGAATGGCCATGGGGATAGGACTGAATAAAGTTGCTCTTCGGGTTGATGGATCATTGGTGCAAACCTTTGAAATTTGCCAAATTTTTGAACAAATTCCTTTACATCTTTGCCCATATCGATCCAATAATACCCTACCCTGATTATTCTTTGGACTAATGAATCGACACCGGAGTGATTCCCACAAGTACCCTCGTGCACTGCATGTAGGATGTAATCGGTATCTCCCGGACCTAAGCATACTGCCAATGGCCCATCGAATGTCCTTCGGTATAGCATTCCATCCGAAGCCAACGTGAATCGAGCAGCTTTGGTTCGTAGAGCCCTTGAATCTTTAAGGTCCGATGGGAGCTTTCCTTTCTTTAAATATCCAATAAACTTATTTCTCCAATCTCAGGTTAAGCTCGTAGAATTTATCTTGGCACGACCTTCTTCGATCACGGATCTCGAGAGTTGAACGACAGTCCCCCAGCTTAACTCACCTTCCTCGACCGATGATCCCAAGTTCGCAAGTGCATCAGCCTCGCTGTTTTGCTCTCGTGGAACATGCTGTAAAGTCCATTGTTTAAAATAGTGCAAAGTGACATGTAGTTTGTCCAAATACCTTTGCATTCTATCTTCTCGAACTTCGAAGGTTTTGTTTAATTGATTTACCACCAGCAAAGAGTCACACTTGGCTTCAATAACTTCTGCTACCAAGCTTTTAGCTAGCTCGAGACATGTAATCATGACCTCATACTCGCCTCGTTGTTAGTCAACCTGGTAGTTTTGATAGATTGCCTAATAATGTTACCCGTGGGTGGATTTTAAACTATGCCTAGCCCGAACCCTTTCACGTTCGAAGCCCCGTCCGTAAAAAGGGTCCATACCCCTGATGACGTACCCGATTCCAACACGAGTTCTTTTTCAACTTCGGGTACGAGGGTTGGCGTGAAATCGGCCACAAAGTCTGCTAATATTTGAGACTTGATGGCTGTACGGGGATGATATTTGATATCGTACCCACTGAGTTCGACGACCCATTTGGCCAAGCGGCTTGATAGTTCGGGCTTGTGTAAAATATTACGAAGCGGGTAAGTGGTTAATACGCATATGGGATGACATTGAAAGTACAGTCTTAACTTTTTAGAGGCGCTTATTAGTGCTAGTGCCAATGTTTCTAGGTGCGGATATCTAGTTTTTGCTTCTCCTAAGGTCCGACTTATATAATAAACAGAAAATTACGTACCTTGATCTTCTCGAACTAGGACACTGCTTACTGCGATTTCCGATACTGCCAAGTACAAGCAAAGTTTTTCGTCTATTTTTGGAGTATGAAGTAGTGGTGGGCTCGATAGATATCCTTTTAGTTCCTCTAATTAGGTCAAAACCGATTAAGTCAGTCGTATGGACTGGTCGAGGTAATAATACTTCGATCAAAGGGTATCTGCGTGACGACGGGTCGAGATCCGAAGTAAGGGCATCGAGCTTTGAGCTATAAGACCAATCAACGACAAGTTCGGTATCATTATCGAGCTCATATCCAAATCGAACTATGAGGCAAAATGGAGATTATGGAAGATGCATAGAACGACCAACACTCACCCCGAATATCGAGACTCCGAGTCAAAGTCGAGCTAAAACCAAGTTTGAGGGCTCGATCCAATGCCGAGCTCGAGCCGGTATCGATCTCACAGACAAGAGCCGTTGCAACCACACTAGGGGAGAGAATCTTGGCAAGAATCGAGAAAAAGATAATTCATCAGGGGTTCTCCACTATATGTTTTTTATATAGATAAAGTAGGATCCCTCAACTATAAAGGGGGGAATTCTTGTAAGCATAAGGGGCATGGTAAAAAAAATGGACAACTTTAGAGAGATTAATACTTTTGGGATCATTTACTTTGCCTTGTTCATCAACATTTCCTTTTTCTCTGCCTTATATTTCGTTCCATTTGTCAAAGAATATATATATTTCTATTTCACTCTGCAATTTGTACTAAGTTATATAACGTATCCTTAGAACTATATACAAATTTAACTCTATCCGATTTTTTGGGTAAACAGTTTGGCTCCCACCTTGGGGCTAAGGATAACAGTGGTTATTTGATACGAATCTGCAAAACCACACCGTTATGTTTTGCGCTTGCTTTCGAAAATATCTTGGATTTCGGATTAGCAAGACTAACTACAAGTCAAATGGCCACGCAGATCGACAACGAAGCTGGTCTTCAAGATGAGAACAATAACTTGACACCCTGCACCGAAAGACCACTTATCGACGTTGTTGGAGCCCGAATCGGAGCATCGATAGATATCAATTCGCATGTGACCATTGAGGCTAACCTACATTCTGAACCCGAAAATAGAATTCATGGAGGCACTCAATCTGCAGCTCGAGATACCCATAACGTTGAGGAAAACGACGTCATCTTGCGTATGATTTTCGAAATGTTGCAAGCTCAACAGGCAACAATAGCTCAGTTGCAGAGCCGAACCCAACTACAAAGTAGGCCGGAGCCCAATCCATCTCGAGAAATCACCCACAGAACGGAGCCAGCCATAGTGAACTCAAATGAACAAGAATCGGGGACTGCTCCCGAAATTGCTAAATTGCTCAAGGAACTCACAAAGCGAATCGAAGCCAACGATAAAAAAGTAGAAACATATAACTCCAGGGTCGATCAGATCCCGGGAGCTCCGCCAATGAAAAAAAGGGTTGGATTCAAAAATATTCGTGCAAAAGCCTTTCCCCCTAAGCGCGGCACCTAAACCGATCCCAAAGAAGTTTCGCATGCTTGATATTCCTAAATATAATGGAACGACCGATCCCAACGAATATTTCACCTCCTACACATGTGCCATCAAAGGGAACGATCTAGAAAACGATGAGATCGAATCTGTATTATTGAAATAATTCGGTGAAACCCTAACAAAGGGAGCAATGATATGGTATCATAATTTACCGTCTAACTCTATCGATTCTTTTGCTTTGCTTGCAGATTCTTTCGTAAAAGTACATGCTCGGGCCATAAAGGTTGAGACCAGGAAGTCGGACCTATTTAAGGTAAGACAAAAGGATAATGAGACGCTAAGAAAATTTGTATCTCGTTTCCAAATAGAACGAATGGATCTACCTCCAGTCACAAACGATTGGGTTGTTCAAGGTTTCACTCAAGGACTAAACGAACGACGCTCGACAGCTTCACGACGGCTGAAGCATAACCTGATCGAGTACCCAGCTATTACTTGGGCCGATAAGCATAATCGGTATCAATCCAAAATAAGAATCGAAGACGATCAGCTGGGTTATGGGTCCGTTATTAAAAGGGTTGCCAACCGAGAACAAAGATCGATCAAAAATCGATACCGACCCTATAATGGAAATCCTACGAGCTTAGTTTGATAAATGGATAAAATGATACTACTGTTAAGGTACGACTCCCCCCTTGTTCAATTATATTTCAAAACTAACCAATACAGGTGTTCGACCAAAGACGAGGATTAATGAACTCGATCAGGAACAAAGATGGATTATTCAACACGAAGCCTTAGTTCTGAAAGCACGCATTGCACTCTTTTTTCCCTTAGACTGGTTTTGTCCCAAATGGATTTTTCGGCAAGGTTTTTTAATGAGGCAACCATTGATCGTGCTAACTCGGAACAATTCAACAATATTCGAGGCCTCCTTACAATCAACCTCGAATACTGGGGGGCATACCATCGTCATCAAACATATCAACGACAATTATCAAGTACGATACAAAGGAAGTTACTTCGTCATTTCATGACAAATAGTATCTCGACAGGAAACATTGTAAGAGCCAAATGGTCAAAACAAACCATGCTCATGTAATTGGCCCGAGCCCTGACGCAAAACATGAACACATGTATATCCAAAAACATGAACAAACCTCTCTTCTTTACCAATATCTTATATCCAAAATTTACTATGCAAACGGGATCGAGTTCGAGCAAACACTCACTCGACCATTACGCCTATGGACTACATTACTTCGAGTTCGAAACATTCACTTGACTACTAAGCCTACGAGCTACTTTTGTTTTGAGTTCGAGCAAGCACTCACTCTACCATTATGCCTACGGGCTACATTACTTCGAGTTTGATTCATTCACTCGACTACTAAGCCTACGGGCTACTTCTATTTCGAGTTCGAACAAGCACTTACTCGACCATTATGCTTACGGGCTACATTACTTCGAGTTCGAATCATTCACTCGACTACTAAGCCTACAGGCTACTTTTATTTCGATTTCGAGCAAGCACTCAGTCGACCATTACGCCTACGGGCTACATTACTTCGAGTTCGAAACATTCACTCGACCTATAAGCCTACAAGCTACTTTTATTTCGATTTCGAGCAAGCACTCACTCGACCATTATGCCTACGGGCTACATTACTTTGAGTTCGAATCATTCACTCGACTACTAAGCCTATGTGCTACTTCTATTTCGAGTTCGAATCATTCACTCGACTACTAAGCCTACGGGCTAATTAATTTCGAGTTCGAGAAAGCACTCACTCGAACATTACGCTTATGGGCTACAGTACTTCGAGTTTGAAATATTCACTCGACTACTAAGCCTACGAGCTACTTTTATTTTGTGTTCGAGCAAGCACTCACTCTACCATTATGCCTATGGGCTACATTACTTCGAGTTCGATTCATTCACTCGAGTACTAAGCCTACGGGCTACTTCTATTTCGAGTTCGAACAAGCACTCACTCGACCATTATGCCTACGAGCTACATTACTTGACTACTAAGCCTACGGGCTACTTTTATTTTGAGTTCGAGCAAGGACTCACTCGACCATTATGCCTACGGGCTACATTACTTCGAGTTCGAATCATCCACTTGATTACTAAGCCTACGAGCTACTTTTATTTTGAGTTCGAGCAAGGACTCACTCGACCATTATGCCTACGGGCTACATTACTTCGAGTTCGAATCATTCACTCAACTACTAAGCCTACAAGTTACTTTTATTTTGAGCCCGAGCAAACACGCACTCGACCATTACACCTATGGGCTACATTACTTCGAGTTCGAATCATCCACTTGATTACTAAGCCTACGAGCTACTTTTATTTCGAGTTCGAGCAAGCACTCACTCGACCATTACGCCTACGGGCCATATTACTTCGAGTTCGAATCATTCACTCGACTACTAAGCCTATGGGCTACTTTTATTTCGAGTTCGAGCAAGTACTCACTCGACCATTACAACTACGGGATACATTACTTCAAGCAACATTACTCATCACTTCGAGTTCAAATGAACACTTAACTATTTAAAGACTGAAGGTTGTTTGAGCCCGATAAAGCAAAGGGGACTACCCACAAGGCCCGAAGGCAATAGAGATTCAAAAGCAAACTATCTATTTAGCTTAAAAGGCTATTTTGCTTCAAAAGGAAGAAAGATTTATATTTACAAATGTTTGTACAAAGGCGGCAAAAGGAAGTTCTTTATACAAAAATCGAAAGCGGTGTCAAAAGAATGCAGCAAACGACCTAAGGCCCTAAATGATTCAATCTTCATCATAGGCCGTGTTCTCGACATCTTCCTCATCTTCAGACTCCCCCGAGTCATCGGAGTCCTCCTTAGGAAAGGCCAACCTTCGAGCTTTATTCTCCTCCGCCCTGGCAACTTCAATCTCGACCCCAATATCGAAGCCTTGAGCTCTGACCTCCTCAAGAGCTTCTCTCCGAGCTTTCCATTTTGCATGTTCGACCATGCTCTTAGCTTTGGCTTGGTTAACCTCAACATCGATCCTGAACTGACACACTTTTGCATCGGCTCTTTTATTGAACCCAATCACCTCAGATCTGGCTACTTCAAGTTCTTTAGCCAAATCTGCTTTATTTGAAGGGGACAAATCCAACCGATGCTGAAGCGCTTTCATCTTTTCAATCAGCCCCGAAGCAGTTTCTTTCGCAGATCAAAGTTGGGCATCAGACAGCTCCAACTGAGCTTGAACGACTTCCTTTTTCGAGGCAAGGATATCCATACACTTTTTAAATTCTTCTGCCTCGGACAGTAGCGCATCTACATGTGAGTTAAGCCGTCCAATCTGCTCGATCCTCTACCAAACCTGCAGAATCAGATAGTTAGTGGTTATCTCTTTTTCATCTTCACTATCATGGAACATTCGAAATACCTTCTCATCCATCTCTTCATGCTCCTCCTGAGCCGCTGTCAAATCTGCTCGAAGGTTTTCACTAAGGAGCTTGTACGAGTCACTTTTCTCAGTGAGGCTCCGAACCTCGGCATCATGCTCCTCCCGGATCCGAAGAAAGGCCTCGTGATTCAACACCGAAGCCTATAAACAGAAGGAGAAACATTAGAATTACCTACAATTCTAAGTATAAAAGAAGTGGCAAAAACGCCATCAGAGTTACCCTATTTAAAGCATGTTGGGCCTCGTTGAAGAGACAGGCGGCCCCCACCGCATTCATCACTAATTGATCTTCTTCGGTCACCAAGGACCGAAGGTAACTGGCAATCCCCATAGGGGGATAAAAAATTCGGGTATCCTCAGGTACGGAGAGCATTATCTTCCGCCTTCGGTCAGGATCGATACTCGGGGCTGGGAATTGGTCCACCAGTTTGTAAATCGAAGAAGGCTCGGTAGAGCCCGACCACGATGCTTTTTTGGGTACCGGCATTCCACCAAAACCGGTAACCTCCTTCGAGGCACCTGACTTAAGCCCCTCCAGAAAACCGTGGATATCGGCCGACTCCTGAATACCCTCATAGGACCGATCCTCCAACATGCTGGCCTCTCGAATAATGGCATCCGAAATCTGAGGGGATCCGCTAATGTCAACTATCCCCAACTCATCCCTTGAAATATCTTCTACCTCCAGAAAAGATCCACCCTCGGTATCCCTTTCAATCATCTTAGCTCGAGAAGGGATAATCTCGGCTTCTTCTTGTTCTGGGATTATGGCCAGGGTTCTCGGATTTGCTTCCACCAAATTGGATGACTGTTGAATCACAACATTAGCCCGTACACAGGCTAAATTCTCCTCTCTTCCTTCGGGCTCGTCCCTTAAATGGCGGGCCACTTCCGAAGACATAACACCAGAGCTCCCCTTCGGCTTTCGAGATCTCTTAGCCAGTTTCTTATTTTCCGAGATCGGGGAGCTCGATACGTCTTTTCTTTTCCTTTCTTTTACCTGCTTCAGGGCAGGAACTTCTTCACCACCATATGGAGGCCTCATGACTACATCTTTCCCGAGTCCTACAAGGGAAAAAAGGGGAGATTTACCATACAAACCGATAAAGAGACAAATCGATAAAACGATTTACCATAACTGCGGGCCTCCCATCGACCCTTTGATAAGTCGACCCAAGCACGCTCAGAGTACGGTCTCTGCAACACCAGACTTTTGACCCATTGTTTAAGATTCGGGATCGGTTCCGGCATTCGAGCTACGGTTGTGATAAGAAAAGAAAAATGGATCAACTATATAAAAGGCAATCACAAAATCAAAACGGGCAAAAGGAAACGTTTACTTACGGCTCATATTCCATTTCTCGGGAAATGGTAAGTCATCGGCAGGGATTGGGTCCAAGGTTTGGATTCGAACAAAATGGCCCATCCAACCTCGATCATGAGTCTCGTCTATGCTCGAGAATGGCGCTTTGGTTGCTCGGTGAGCAATCTTGATTAACCCTCCTCGATAAAGTCGGGGACTGCAGAGGCGCATAAGATGATCGAGGGTGAAGATACGCCCCTCGACTTTGCTCGAGAAAAATCGAAGAAGAATCACTATCCTCCAAAAGGAAGGGTGGATCTGGCCGAGGGTCACATCGTACCTCTTACAGAAGGCAACGATGACAGGGTCTAGAGGGCCCAACGTGAAAGGATAAATGTAAGCACTTATGAATCCTTCGACGTGGGTAGTATTGATTCATCATGTGATGGGATAACTACGAGTTTATTATCCCAGTTGCATTCTTGTATGACTTTATCAAGAACTTTCTCGGTAATTGAACATTAGTACCTCGACATCGGCTCACACTGACCCGGTATTGGAGAAGGCTTTTCAATTTTAAAATCACCTACAGTCGAGCACCCTACCGGAACGAATTCCTCAGAACGGGGCTCTTCCATATCCTCGCCACCAGCATGTCGAGATGAAGAAGTGGTTTCTTTTTGCGGAACAGTTTTAGACGTTTTTGAAATTTAAAATTCCGTGAACAAAGAACGGGAGTATTTGGTATTTTAAGAAAAAAACTTGAGTAAAACTCACAGATTTGCAGACAGAAAACTCAGAAAAGACAAAAGGGAACTTAGAAAATTTGGAAGATTGAAGACGCAAAAGTGATGAATGGTAAGGGAAAGGGTTATTTATAGATTGAAGCAATGACGATTCAATATCAGCGGTGGTCGACCACCATCTGACACATATTAAATTCCTTGGTAAAACTGAACCGATGGGACAGCTATCACGTACGTCATGGTCGGGATCGATGTAGACGTCAGTATATATCTGATACTATCTGTGTACGGTCAAAACCGATTAAGTCAGTCGTACGGACTGGTCGAGGTAATAATACTTAGATCAAAGGGTATCTGCGTGATGACAGATCGAGGTCCGAAGTAAGGGCATCGAGCTTCGAGCTCTAAGACCAATCAACGACAAGCATGGTATCATTATTGAGCTCATATCCAAATCGAACTACGAGGCAAAGCAGAGATTATCGGAGATGCATAGACCGACCAACACTCACCCCGAATATCGAGACTCCGAGTCAGAGTCGAGATCGAACCAAGGCCGAGGGCTCAATCCAATACCGAGCTCGAGCCAGTATCGAGCTCACAGACAAGAGCCGTTGCAACCGCACTAGGGGAGAGAATCTTGACAGGAATCGAGGAAAAGACAATTCATCATGGGTTCTCCACTATATATTTTTTATNTATAGATTGAAGCAATGACGATTCAATATCAGCGGTGGTCGACCACCATCTGACACATATTAAATTCCTTGGTAAAACTGAACCGATGGGACAGCTATCACGTACGTCATGGTCGGGATCGATGTAGACGTCAGTATATATCTGATACTATCTGTGTACGGTCAAAACCGATTAAGTCAGTCGTACGGACTGGTCGAGGTAATAATACTTAGATCAAAGGGTATCTGCGTGATGACAGATCGAGGTCCGAAGTAAGGGCATCGAGCTTCGAGCTCTAAGACCAATCAACGACAAGCATGGTATCATTATTGAGCTCATATCCAAATCGAACTACGAGGCAAAGCAGAGATTATCGGAGATGCATAGACCGACCAACACTCACCCCGAATATCGAGACTCCGAGTCAGAGTCGAGATCGAACCAAGGCCGAGGGCTCAATCCAATACCGAGCTCGAGCCAGTATCGAGCTCACAGACAAGAGCCGTTGCAACCGCACTAGGGGAGAGAATCTTGACAGGAATCGAGGAAAAGACAATTCATCATGGGTTCTCCACTATATACTTTTTATATAGATAAAGTAGGATCCCTCTACTATAAATGAGGGAATTCTTGTAAGCATAAGGGGCATGGTAAAAAAATAAAGGATAACTTCAGAGAGATTAACACTTTTGGGCTCATTTACTTTTCCATGTTCATCAACATTTCCTTTTTCTCTGCCTTATATTTCATTCCATATGTCAAAGAATACATATATATTTCTATTTCACTCTGTAATTTGTACCAAGTTATATCATGTATCCTTAGAACTATATATAAATTTAACTCTATCCGATTTTTCGGGTAAAAACTAATACATGTTGGCATTCCGGGGTCCAAGCTAAATCGTTCTTCTTTTTGAGTAGAGATAAAAATTTGTGACTTCGATCTGATGATCTCGAAATGAATCCGCCTAAGGCTGAAATCCGTCCCGTTAGCCTTTGTACAACTGTCGCGCTGTCCACGATGGTAATGTCTTCGATGGCCTTGATTTTATCGGGGTTAATCTCGATTCCCCGATTTGATACCATGAAGCTGAGGAACTTGCCCGAACCGACCCCGAAAGCACATTTCTCGGTGTTGAGCTTCATGTTGTATTTTCTCAAAATCTCGAACGTTTCCTGTAAATGGGTCAAATGGTCCTCTGCGCGTAGGGACTTAACCAGCATGTCATCAATATAAACTTCCATTGATTTACCTATTTGTTCTTCGAACATTTTATTTACTAGGCGTAGGTAAGTAGCCCCTGCATTATTTAGCCTGAAGGGCATCACATTATAACAATATGTTCCATATTTGGTGATAAATGAAGTCTTTTCCTGGTCCTCTGGGTTCATCTGGATTTGATTATACCCGGAATAGGCATCGAGAAAAGTGAGGATCTCGTGGCCGGCCGTGTCATTGATCATGCGATCGATGTTGGGCAGTGAAAAAGAATCTTTGGGCATGCTTTGTTCAAATCCTTATTGTCCACACACATTCTAAGTTTGTTCCTTTTTTAGGAACTACAACTACATTGGCTAACCATTCGGGATATTTCACCTCCCGAATGGACCCTATCTTGAGAAGTTTGGTTACCTCGTCCTTTATAAATGCGTGCTATACCTCAGACTGAGGTCTTCTCTTTTGTTTCACCGGTCTAAAACTAGGGTCCAAGCTTAGCCGATGCATCGTTACGTCCGGTGGGATCCCTGTTATATCTAAATGGGACCAGGCAATGAAATCAATGTTATCGATAAGAAATTGAATAAGTTTCTTCCTGAGTTCGGGGCTCAACCCCGTTTCCAGGTATACCTTCTGTTCGGGCCAGTGCTCGATTAGTGTGACTTGCTCCAATTCCTCAATAGTTGATTTGGTGGTTTTCGGAGTCATCGGGAATCACAAAGGATCGAGGGATCCTTTGATCATCATCTTCTTCGATCTTCTAGTTATCTGGTTGGGTCAAAGTCGATGTTTGTGATTGCTATTTGGTATCTCGTTCCCCTTCTGAGCCCGATCCCTTTACTAGCGAAGGCAAGGATATTGGTTTCGCTTCCTCGACGGCGAACATTTCTCTTGCGGCTGGTTGTTCTCTGTACACTGTTGTGACTCCTCTCGATGTTAGGAATTTGAGGGCCTGGTGTAGGGTTGAAGGTACAACTCTCATGTTTTGGATCCATGGCCTTCCGAAAAGGGCGTTGTATCTCATGTCGCCTTCGATTATGTGGAACTTCGTTTACTGGATGGTTCCGGCCACGTTTATTGGTAGAATTATCTTGCCTTTGGTGGTTTAATATACCATATTGAATCCGTTTAGAACCAGGGTTGCGGGTACGATCTAGTCCTGCAGGCCAAGCTGTTCTATGACCTTCAATCTGATGATGTTGGCCGAGCTACCTGGATCAATCAACACACGCTTAACTTTAGTTTTATTCATGAGTACAGATATTACCAATGCATCGTTATGAGGTTGTATGACTCATTCTGCATCTTCATCATTGAAGAACAAAGTTCCTATGGGTGTGTAATCTTGAGTTCGAGATCGTTTTTCTCTCACAATCGATGTCTTAGTGCGTTTAAGCACTGGTCCCTGAGGGGTATTAGCACCTCTGATGATCATGTGAATGACGTGCTGTGGTTCTTCTTGTTCGTTTTGCTTGCCGAAATATCTGTTTTTAAAATGGTTCTTCGCCCTATCGCTCAAATATTCTCGAAGGTTCCCTTTGTTGAATAACCGGGCTAATTCCTCTCTTAGTTGCCTGCAATCTTCCGTTCTGTGGCCATAGGTGCTATTATATTCGCACATTTGATTGGAATTCCTCTGGGCAGGATCGATCTGCATAGGTCGAGGCCATTTAGTATCTTTGATGCGTCCGATAGCCAAAACGATGGCGGATGCATCAATGCTGAAATTATATTCCGATAACCAAGGTGCTTCCTTAGATCCGGTAGGCCTATCGAACCTACTTCTGTTCATCAGCCCCCGGGACCCTTGACCTCGATCACTTCTTTTGTTATTTTGCCTGAGGTTATGTCTCGATTCACTGACTCTGTGGCTTCCGTTGTACGGTTGGTATCGATCCCCGATTGGACCTCGTTCTCGATTAGTATCCCTTCGAACAACGAGTTCAGACCCTAATTGATCATCTTTGACCCTTATTTTTGATTGGTACCGATTGTGCACGTCAGCCCATGTGATGGCTGGGCATTCGATCAGGTTATGCTTTAATCGTCGTGAAGCCGACGAACTGCGTTCGTTCAAACCTTGAGTGAAAGCCTGAACAGCCCAATCGTCTGTGACTGGTGGCAAGTCCATTGATTCCATTTGAAAACGAGATACGAACTCCTTCAGCATCTCGTTATCCTTTTGTCTTACCTTGAAGATGTCTGATTTCCTTGTTGCGACTTTTATGGCGCCGACATGTGCTTTCACAAGAGAATCTACTAACATGGCGAACGAGTCGATGGAATTTGGTGGTAGGTTGTGATACCAAATCATTGCCCCCTTCGAGAGGGTCTCTCCGAAATTTGTTAACAACACAGATTCGATTTCATCGTCTTCTAAATCATTTGCCCTTGATGGCACATGTGTAAGAAGTAACGTGCTCGTTGGTATCGATCTTTCCATTATATTTGGGAATTTTGGGCATACAAAATTTTTTGGGGATTGGTTTCGGGGCTGCGCTCGAGGGAAAAGGTTTTTGCACAATTTTTTTCGAATCCAACCCTTTTATCATTAGTGGAGCTCCCGGGATCTGATCGACCCTAGAGTTATAAGTTTCTACTTTTTTATTATTGGCTTCGACTCGCTTTGTGAGTTACTCGAGCAATTTAGCAATTTCAGGAGTAGTCCCCAATTCTTGCTCATTTGACTTTACTATGGCTGGCTCCGTTCTGTGGGTGATTTCTCGAGGTGGATTGGGCTCCGGCTTGCTTTGTAGCTGGGTTTGGCTCTGCAACTGAGCTATTGCTGCCTGTTGGGCTTGCAACATTTCGAAAATCATACGTAAGCTAACGCCGTTTTCCTCGACGTTATGGGTATCTCGAGCTGCAGACCGAGTGCCACCATGGATGTTATTCTCGGGTTCAACATGTAGGTTCGCCTCAATGGCTACATGCGAATTGATATCTATTGGCGCTCCGATTCGAGCTCCAACGGCGTTTACAAGTGGTCTTTCAGTACTGGGTGTCAAGTTGTTGTTTTCGTCTTGAAGACCAACCTCGTTATCGATTGGTGAAGTTATTTGATTGATAGTTAGTCGTAGCTAATTCGAAATTCAAGATATTTTCATAAACAAGCGTAAAACACAATGGCGTATTTTTTCAGATTCGTATCAAATAACCATTGTTATCCTTAGTCCCACGGTGGGTGCCAAACTGTTTACCCGAAAAACGGATGGAGTTGAATTTGTACGTAGTTCTAAGGATATGTGGCGCAACTTAATACAAATTATAAGGATAAATAGAAATATAAGTATGGATTGCAAATAATGCAAAATAGATAAGGTTGTAAAGAATATGAATTTTAGGACGAAACAAGTGGAATCAATTTAAGAAGCTTGAAAGAATAACTCTTTACTGTGGGAGAATATGGTGTTTTGATTACAATGTAAGCATGAAAAACTTTTCTTTATAGAAATGATAACCATGCCCTTTATAGTAGAGGGATCTTGCTTTAAACATAATTAAAAATACTCAGTGGGAAACCCACGATAAATTAACTTTTTCACAATTCCCGCCGATGATTCTCTCCTCTAGTGGGATTGCAACAGCTTTCGTCTGTGAGCTCGATCTTGACTCGAGCTCTCGATCTTGGTTTGAGCTCGATTCTGACTCGAGCTCTCGATCTTGGCTCGAGCTCTCGAATTGATTTAGGGTCAATGTTGGTCGGTCTCTGGATCATAAGCTTGATAGCTTTACTTTGCATCCTAGTTCGATTTGGATCCGAGTTTGATAATGATATCGAACTCGACATTGATCGGCCCTTCGGATTCGAAGCTTGTTTGTACCACCTTCGGAACCCATCTCGAGGTCTCACTTCGATCGATTATCTTTCGAACTCGATCAGATGTACGAAGGCCGAAATTTATTTCGACCGTATATAATATTATATTTTGAATCCCCTTGACACAACCCAAAAGTAGAGCTTAGTGGTTAAGGGGTTTCAAAATCTTTGTTAGGTTGCTGGTTCAATTTATTTTTCAAACCTTTTCTTTTTTGAACCCTTTAACCGAAATCCAAAATTATAGTAGTCGGATTAAACTTAAATGCGCCATAAATGTGTACGAAGTAGGG
>AWOL01S0142877.1:0-11345 GCA_000715115.1 Nicotiana otophora
TTGAATTTATACGCGGCTCTAAGGATACGTGATATAACTTGGCACAAATTGAGAAAATATATAAATTAATATCGAAATTAGCTGTAAAAGAAATAAATGCAAACCAAACAGATCAGTTAGTCTCGACCCTCGAGTTAGGTCACCCTCGAACCAAGTGAAGATTCTGCTAATATATGAATAAAGTAACAAAATATTGAAGGCTGAAAGAAGGCAGTGTATTGCTTTGTATTGTGTCAAATGTCCTCTTCCTTATAAAATGATCAGAGACCCCCTTTATATAGTAAGAAAGTCCTATTCTTAATATAATTCTAAATATAGTAAGGAATCTCATGATAGATTAATTAATTGGCCTCTCTTTGATATGCGCCGGGATTTCCGCCGTGATTCTCGCCCAATTGCGGATATTCCGGCTTTCTATTTTTTGGCTTGATAAACTTTCCTCGGTCTTGCTCGATCTTTATTTTGCTTGGTCTCGATCTTAGCCGATCTCGGTCTCGATCGATCTCTTTTTCGCTCGATCTTGGCCGATCTCGATCGGTCTCTAGGTCACGAGCTCGACAATCTAACTTTGCATCATTGTTCGATATTACACGAGTTCGAACCTTGTCCAATTATGTTCCAGTCTCGATTAGTCATACAAAGGGGAAACTCGATTTTGACCGTATACAGATAGTCCCCTCATTTCTCGGAAAGAAGATGGCGAGAAGCGATATGAATTTTTGAACTCCGACTCGATGGGTAATGACATCAGCGACGAGCTAGATTATGATGTATGCGACAAAACGTCCCGTCGGTCCAGTTACCAAGGCATTTAATGCTTATCAGTTGTTGGTCGGCCACTACCGGTTCTGAACCGTCACTAGCAACCTATAAGAACCATAGCTTTTCCCATTCAATTTTTTTTACACTCAAAGATCTTTCTACTCTTGCTTCTTCTTCAGAAGTAGTACTTCGCCTTGAATGCTTTTATTTGCTGAAGACATGCCGTTTCTTGAAAAATGGAATATGAATCGTAAGTAGTACTTCGCCTTGAATGTTTTTATTTAGTGTTTTACTTCCTGTCTTATTTCTTCATTTATGTTTTCGATGTTGCAGCTGTGGACCATATGCCGGAACCGATTCCGGAACTCAAGCAATGGGTCAAGGGCCTGGTGTCGTAGAAACCATACTCCGAGCGTGCTTAGATTGAGTTATCAAAGGGTCGATGAGAGGTCCGCGCAACCACGGTAAGTTTCTCTCTTAGAACGGTTATCGTTTGGGTTTCTTTCTCGAACTTACTCATCTTTTTTCCTTTGTAGGTCTCGAGAATGATGTTGCAATGAGGCCCCCATCTGGCAACAAACAAGTCCTTCCCCAACCACCTGCTCCGAAGCAGGCCAAGGAAAAAAAAAGAGAAAAAGGGATCCGAGTTCCCCGGGCTCGGAAAAGAAAAAGCCGCCATAGAAGTTTCGCAAGCCCAAGGGGGACACTAATGCTATGCCTTCGAACTTAATCCGCCGATTAAGGGATGGGTCCGAAGAAGAAGAAGAGGAAAATAATCCGACATTAGTAGCCCGTGTGCAGGCTGGTGTTTCGATACAAAAGCCCTCTGAACTGGAGGAGGTTGATGGGGGAGCTTTGGCCGAAGTTCCTGAACCAGTAAGAGTTGAGGCCACTCCGTCGTAAGCTGAGATGGTCGAGAGAGAGAAAGTGGCGAGGCTTCTCGGGCAGCAGAAGATGTCTCGAGGGACAAGCTCAGGATGGTCGATATTTCCGGATCCCCTCAGATTTTGGATGCTATGATCCGTGAGGCCAATATGTTGGAAGGTCGCTCTTATGAGGGTATTCAGGGGGCGACTGATATCCATGGCTTTTTGGATAGGTTTGAGTCCGCTGCTTCGGAAGATGTCATCGGATTTGGTGGTTTACCGGTACCGAAGAAAGTACCATCATTGGGGTGCTATCGAGTCTTCATCGAGCCCAAAACTAGTAGACCGATTCCCGATCCCGAGTGTTAACCCCGGCCGCAAGTGGAATATAGTGCTTTGTGTCACGGAGGATGCCCGGATTTTCTCTCCCCCCATGGGGATTGCTAGCTACCTTAGATCTTTGGTGACCGAGAAAGAGAAGGCCTCAGTGCAGGTCGACAAGATCAAGGAGCTTCAGTCTCGGTTGGATTTAGCTATTTATGATAAGGCAAGTTTGGCCAACGAACTTGAAGTGGCCAGGTCTGAGGTGGCCGTGGCCAGATCTGAGGTGACCGTGGCTAACACAAAAGATGATGCCAAAGTGGCCCAGTTTAGGATTGACATCGAGGCCATCCAGGCCAAGGCCAAGGGCATAGTAGATCATGCAAAATGGCAAGCTCGAAGGGAAGCCCTCGAGGGAGTTCATGCCTAGGGTTTCGATATTACGACTGAGATCGAAAATGCCAAATCAGAGTAAGCCAGGGCCCGGAGGCTAGCCTTCCCTGAGGAAGACTCCGAGAGCTCAAGTGAATCTGAAGATGGAGAAAATCCCGAGGATGGAGATGCAACCTCCGATGAAGACCAAGCCACTTAGGATTTTTTGTTTATCTTTTGCATTTTTTCGGAGGTCGTTTTTGGCCGTTGTAAATTTTTGTATTAGGCCGATTTGGCCTTTGTAAAAAAACTATTGTATATAAATATAAGGCTTTTCTTTCCCTTTCGGCTCTCATAGTTTTTCTTTGCTTTGTCATTTGTATTTACAAAGGTTGAAAATGCTTGAGTATGAAATAAGGTTGTGTTCGAGGGTTCGAACAAACCTTGCCTTTACTGCCTTTTTGGGTTAAGGCATTATTGGATTTCGATGTTACCAAAATGTTTCCCCGAAAACATCTTAAGTTTGAGACTTCTGCCGAGGGTAGCCTTTAGAACCGGTTGTAAAGAAATTTTCTCTTTTTCGAAAGCCTATTTTTGTTAAAGATTTCGGACGTCTTCGAATCGTGTTAAATTGGCCATAGCCTTTTAGTTCGGGAGCTACCCATTGGGATTATTTTCCGGTTTTATCCGAGCTTGCCCGAGATAATAGTCCCCGAGTGGGGTGGTCGTGACTTTTAAAAATCGGGGAGTTACCTATTAGGTTTTTTACTCCCGAGGTCCTATGACTAGGGCTGTTTTAGTCGGTCGACAGTCCCCGAGTGAGGGGGTGGTCATTCGCATTCCAGTTATGTATTGCCCTTAGGCTTGTTATTTTCAGAAGTACGAAGCTCTTTGAGGTGTAAAGAGGAAATTGTTTTAAAACATAAGATGATTGCAAGAAAAGTACTTATCTTTATTCTCGATCGAGACAATCATACATGCGTACATGTTTTACGTCAGGGTTCTAACGATCTATGTAGGCATGACTCGTTTTGACTATTTGGCCCTTACAATAAATCCTGTCTATCGAGACCCTCCCTTTATGAAATAGTTTTTTTGCTAGAGTTAATGTTTGAAGACAGTGCATATCCGAGGGTAGCCCCCATTATTCGAGGTTGATTGCAAAGGAACCTCGGATATTGTTGAATTGATCTTAGGTGCTGATTCATAATTGGGCTTGATTCTAAGTTAGCACGTTTCATTGTTGCCTCGTTAAAACTTCGCCGAAAAAACCCATTTGGGACAAAATCGGTCTGAGAGAAAAAGAGTGCAACACGCACTTTCAGACCTAAAGACTTCGTTCCGTTCGCTAAAAAATCCATCGTCATTTCGTGTCGACCACCTGCAAGTGTTAATCTGAAATAGAAAAGGAATGGAAAAGGGGCGTACCTTAACAATAGTACCATTTTAGGTGAGATATGTTCCAACTGCTCGATAGTTGTTCCCCATTCATCGTTCCAAGCTTATAGGACCTTTTTCCGGTGGCCTCGAGAATTTGGTACGGTCCTTCCCAATTTGGACTCAATTTTCCTTCATTGGGATTTCGGGTATTGAGGGTGACTTTTCTTAGCACTAAGTCCCCGATGTTAAAATATCGAAGATTGGCTCTTCGATTGTAGTATCTCTTGATCCGCTGCTTTTGGGCAGCCAATCGGACGAGGGCGATTTCACGCCTTTCATCCAATAGTTCTAGGCTCGTATTCATAGCATCGTTATTTGATTCCTTTGTTGCATATTGGAACTGAATACTCGGTTCTCCGACTTCGACTGGTATTAGAGCTTCAGCTCCATAAACTAATGAGAATGTGGTAGCCCCAGTACTGGACTTCGAGGTTGTGCGGTATGCCCAAAGAACTTCGGACAGAATTTCTTTCCATTTCCCTTTGGCGTCGGTTAGCCTCTTCTTAAGATTTTGGATGATGGTTTTGTTGGTCGAGTCGGTTTGTCCGTTCCCGCTAGGATGATAAGGCGTTGATAGGATTCTTTTGATCTTATGATTTTCGAGGAATTTGGTCACTTTACTGCCGATGAACTGTTTCCCGTTATCACACACAATTTCGGATGGCATCCCGAATCGACATATGATGTGATCCCAAATGAAGTTGATGACTTCCTTCTTCCTAACTTTCTCTAAGGCCTGCGCTTCAACCCACTTAGAAAAATAGTCAGTCATAAATAAAATAAATTGAGCTTTACCTGGTGGCTGGTGCCCATGGAAGAGGACCAACGATGTCCATTCCCCACTTCATGAATGGCCATGGTGACACGACTGAATGGATCAGTTCCCCGGGTTAGTGAATCATTGGTGCATGCCTTTGGCATTTGTCATATTTTTGAACAAACTCTTTCGCATATTTTTCCATGTCGATCCAGTAGCCGGCTCTGATTACCTTTTGAACCAATTATTCAGCACCAGAGTGATTTCCGCAAGTGCCCTCGTGAACTTCCCTTAGAACATACTCGGTGTCTCCCGGTCCCAGAGATATCGCTAATGGACCATCGAACATTCTTCTGAACAAGGTTCCATCTTCAGACAAGGTAAATCGTGCTGCCTTCGTGCGCAGGGCCCTAGATTCTTTCGGATCTGAGGGAAGCTTTACGGTTTTCAAATACTCTATGTATTTATTTCTCCAATCCCAGGTCAAGCTTGTGGAATTTATCTTGGCGTGGCCTTCTTCGACTACTAACCTTATGAGTTGCACAACGACCCACGAATTGAGCTCGTTGTCCTCGACCGATGACCCTAAGTTTGCGAGGGCATCGACCTCACTATTCTGATCTCGAGGCACATGTTGCAAAGTCCACTCCTTAAATCGATGCAAAGTTACTTGTAACTTATCTAGGTATATTTGAATTTGTACTTCCCTAACTTCGAAGGTTCCGTTAACTTGATTCACCACGAGGAGGGAGTCACATTTGACTTCGATCACCTCTGCTCCCAAGCCTTTGGCTAGTTCGAGACCTGCAATCATGGCCTCATGTTCGGCCTCATTGTTAGTCAATTTCACAGTTCTAATAAATTGTGCCTGTGGGTGGTTTTAGTACGATGCCGAGTCCGGACCCTTTTGCGTTCGAAGCACCGTCCGTGAAGAGGGTCCAGATTCCTGAGGACGTATCCGAGTTTATTAATAGTTCTCTTTCGACATCGGGTACTAGGGCCGGCGTGAAGTCAGTTATGAAGTCTGCCAAAATTTGAGACTTAATTGCTGTTCGGGGTCGATATTCAATATCATACCCGCTGATTTCTACGGCCCATTTTGCCAACCGTCCCGAAATATCGGGTTTATGCAAAATATTTCGAAGTGGATAAGTTATTACAACACATATGGGGTGACTTTGAAAGTACGGTTTTAGTTTCCTAGAGGCGCTTATCAAAGCGAGCGCCAATTTTTCTAGGTGGGGATATCTAGTTTCAGCCTCACCTAAAGTACGACTGACATAATAAATAGAAAATTGCATACCTCGTTCTTCTCAGACTAGGACTTCACTTACCGCTACCTTCGATACTGCCAAATATAAGTAACGTTGTTCGTCTGCCCTCGGCGTGTGAAGCAGTGGCGAGCTCGATAGGTACCATTTTAGCTCTTCCAAGTCCTGCTGGCATTCTGGGGCCCATGTGAAGTTATTTTTCTTCTTTAGCAACGAGAAAAATTGATGGACTTATCGGAGGACCTCGAGATGAATCGCCCCAGGGCGGCCATGCACCCGGTTAACCTCTGCATGACCTTTACGCTATCTACTACCATGATGCTATTGATAGCTTTGATTTTGTCAAGATTAATTTCGATTCCTCGGTTGGATACCATGAATCTGAGAAATTTGCCTGACTCGACCCCGAATACGCATTTTTCCGGGTTCAACTTCATGTTGTATTTCTTCAATATGCTAAGAGTTTCCTGCAAGTGCTTCAAAATGGTCCTCTGCTCGTAGGGACTTAACTAGAATGACATCAATGTAAACTTCCATAGATTTTCCTATTTGTTCTTCGAACATCCGATTTACTAGGCGTTGATAAGTGGCACCAGTATTCTTTCATCCAAATGGCATTACATTATAACAGTAGGTACCATATTTAGTGATGAACGAGGTCTTTTCCTGATCACCCAGGTTCATCTGTATTTGGTTGTACCCGAAATATACATCGAGAAAACTGAGGATCTCGTGGCCAACCGTGGCATCGATCATGCGATCGATATTAGGCAAAGGAAAAGAATCCTTGGGGCATCCTATATTTAGATCTTTTTAATCTACACACATTCTAAGTTTGTTTCCTTTCTTAGGGACTACTACTACGTTTGCTAACCATTCAGGGTATTTTACTTCACAAATGGACCCTATTTTAAAAAGCTAGGTTACCTTATCTTTGACGAAAACATGTTTGACCTAAGACTAGGGTCTTCTTTTTTGCTTCACCGGATGGAACTTCGGGTCCAAGCTTAGTTTATGGGTGGTGATTTCCGATGGGATCCCTGTCATGTCGAGATGGGACCAAGCAAAACAATCTATGTTAGTTATAAGAAATTGAATAAGCATTTTCCTGAGCTTGGGATTTAGCCCCGTGCCCAGGTATACCTTTCGTTCGGGCAGATGTTTGATTAGTATGATTTGTTCCAGCTCTTCGACCGTTGACTTGGTAGCGTCGGAGTCATCGAGGACTATGAAGGATCGATGGACCTCATAATCATCATCTTCGTCAGTCCCCTGCTTCTTTAGTTGGGTCGAGGCTGGCGTTTGTGATTGCTATTTGGCCTCCCGTTTTCCCTTCGAATTTGACCCCTTCGTCGATGAGAGTGACGATATCGGAATTACTTCTTCAACGACAAACATTTCCTTTGCAGCGGGTTGCTCCCCGTAGATTATTTTGATTCCCTCTGGTGTTGGGAATTTTAGAACCTGGTGAAGGTTCGAGGGCACTGCTCTCATGTTGTGGATCTATGGTCTTCCGAACAGGGCGTTATACCTCATGTCACCCTCGATCACATGGAACTTCGTCTCTTGGATGGTCCCGGACATGTTTACTGGAAAAGTTATCTCGCCCTTAGTAGTTTCACATGCCATATTGAATCCTTTTAGCACTAGGGCCACGGGCACAACCCGGTCTTGTAGGCCAAGTTATTCTACGACCCTCGATCGAATGATGTTGGTCGAACTACCTCGATCAATTAACACACATTTAACTTGAGTCTTATTCATGAGTACATATATTACCAGCACATCGTTATGGGGTTGCATGATTCCTTCTGTGTATTCGTCGTTGAAGGACTAGGTTCTTTTCGGTATGTAATATTGAGCCTGAGATCGCTTCTCCCTTATGATCGACACCTTAGTGCATTTTAGCACTGGCCCTTGGGGAACATCGATCCCTCCGACAATCATGTGAATAACGTGTTGCGGTTCTTATTGCTCGTTTTATCTATTAAACTCTCTGTTTTTGAAATGATTCTTGGCCCGATCACTTAGAAACTCCCGAAGGTGCCCTTCATTGAATAACCGGGCTATTTCTTCTCTCAACTGCCTGCAATCTTCCATTCTGTGGCCATGGGTTCCATGATATTTGCGTACTTGATTGGGATTTCTCTGGGCTAGATTGGTCTACAGAGGTCGAGGCCATTTAGTATCCTTGATGCATCCGATAGCCAATACGATGGCAGATGCATCAACATTGAAGTTATATTCTGACAATCGCGGTGCTTCCTTAGGTCCGGTATGCCTGTCGAAACCATTCTTGCTCATGAGCCCTCGAGAGATTTGGCCTCGATCATTTCTTCTTTCACCTCGTTCAGAGTTGTGCCCAGGTCCGTTGCCCCTATGATCTATATTATATGGCTGATATCAATCCCTGTTCAACCTTGGTTCTCGATCGACATCCCTTTTGGTAACGAACCCGGAAGGAGCCCCTTGTTGGTCATCTTCGACTATAATCTTCAATTGATATCGATTATGTATATCAGCCTAGGTAACAGCCGAGTACTCAATCAAGTTCTGCTTCAACTGTTGTGAAGCCACTAAGCTTCGTTCATTTAGTCCTTGGGTGAAAACTTGAACTGCCCAATCATCGATGACCGGTGGTAGATCCATTCGTTCCATTTGAAAACGAGACACAAACTCTCTGAGTATCTCGTTATCTTTCTGCTTTACCTTGAAAAGGTCTGACTTCCTAGTCTCGACCTTTATGGCTCCGGCATGTGCTTTCACAAAAGAATCTGCAAGCATGTCAAAAAAATCGATAGAGTTAGGTGGTAAATTATGGTACCATATCATCGCTCCCTTTGATGGGGTCTCTCCATATTTTTTCAGCAAAACAGACTCGATCTCGTCGTCTTCCAAATTGTTCTCTTTGATAGCACATGTATAACGTATAAGAGGTTACATGCTCGTTTGGATCGGACGTTCCATTGTACGTTGGTATTTCGGGCATACAAAATGTTTTAGGGATCGGTTTTGGGGCCGCGCTCGGAGGAAAAGGCTTTTGCACGAACTTCTTTGAATTCAGTCCCTTCAGTATCGGGGGTGCTCCAGGTATTTGGTCTACCCTGGAATTATAGGTTTCGACCTTTTTATAGTTTGCTTCGATTTTCTTTTCCCCTGACTCTATTCGCTTTGTTAGTCCCTCAAGTATTTTTATAATTTCGGGGTTAGTCCACGATTCTTCTTCATTTGACCTTACCACGTCTGGCCCTGTACTATGGGTGACTTCTTGGGATGGATCGGACTCAGCCCTGCTCGGTGCCTGAGTTTGGCTCTGTAACTGAGCTATCACCACCTGTTGAACTTGCAACATTTCGAAGATCATACGTAGGCTGATCCCATCTTCTCCGATATTTTGGGTATTTCGAACTGCAGATCGGGTTCCACCATGGACGCTATTTTCGGGACTGGTATGCTGGTTCCCGTTGATGGCCACATGCGAATTAACGTCAATCGGATCCACGACCCGAGTCCCAACGGGGTCAGCGGGTGGCCTTTCATCCCCGGGCATCACGTTGTTATTCTCACCTTGATGGCCAGATCCGTTGTCGATATGTACGGGCAGTAATTGAGAGTTTGTCATCTTTAGCCTGAAATCAAAGATACTACAAAGAGCAAGTGTAAAGTAGTGTGTTTTATAGAAATTTATATCAAATAACCACTATTATACTTAGTCCCACGGTGGGCGCCAAACTGTTTACCCGAAAAACGGATAACAATTGAATTTATACGCGGCTCTAAAGATACGTGATATAATTTGGCACAAATTGAAAAAATATATAAATTAATATCGAAATTAACTGTAAAAGAAATAAATGCAAACCAAACTGATCAGTTAGCCTTGGCCCTCGAGTTAGGTCACCCTCGAACCAAGTGAAGATTCTGCAAATATATGAACAGAGTAACAAAATATTGAAGGCTGAAAGAAGGCAGTGTATTGCTTTGTGTTGTGTCAAATGTCTTCTTCCTTACAAAATGACGAGACCCCATTTATATAGTAGGAAGTCCTATTCTAATATAATTTTAAATACAGTAAGGAATTTCATGATAGATTAATTAATTGGCCTCTACTTGATATGAGCCGGGATTTCCGCCGTGATTCTCGCCCAATTGCGGATATTCCGACTTTCTGTTTTTTGGCTCGATAAACTTTCCTCGGTCTCGCTTGATCTTTATTTTGCTTGGTCTCGATCTTGGCCGATCTCGGTCTCGATCGGTCTCTTTTTCGCTCGATCTTGGCCGATCTTGATCTTGATTGGTCTCTGGGTCACGAGCTCGGCAATCTAACTTCGCATCGTGATTCGATATTACACGAGTTCGAACCCCTTCCAATTATGTCCCAGTCTCGATTAGTCATACAAAGAACAAACTCGATTTTGACCGTATACAATACTTATATTAATGATGGTTAGTTATACAAACATATACTCCCTCCGTTCCAATTTATGTGAACCTGGTTGACTGGACACGAAGTTTAAGAAAAAATGAAGATTTTTGAAATTTGTGGTCCTAAACAAATCAAAAAGGGGTCCAGAGTATTTGTGTGGTTATAAAAGCTTCTCATTAAGGGTAGAATTGGAAGTTTAAGCTAAATTATTTTCAAATTTAGAAAGAGATCATTCTTTTTAGAACAGATAAATCTTTTTAGAACTAGGTTTCGAAGATCATCAAAAATTTTACAAGATTTACGAATTTCAAAATTGTTTGATGTCTTGCTAGTTGACATAATCAAATATTGTCCTTCAGTTTTGGTACTAAATTTTAAAAGCATCAACGTACTTCTAGCCCCTTACTTTATGATATATTCTAGAAAACAGAAATAAAATCTCAAGAAAATAAACTAGTCGAGAAAAGAAACTTTTAGTGAGGAACGACTCTTAACTTCCTTCTAAAAGTGGTATACAACTTTATTTAACGTCAACTTTTAGAGATTGTTCGAGATCACCGACTTACAAGTTCCAATCAAAGTTGTTGGACTTTTGTCCAACAAAAATAGTTTTAGCTTTCTGTCAAGTATTTTCAATTTTACTAAGAGCCATCTTAATTAATTCTATACCTAACGTATACATTTCTTATATGCTTTGATTCAATACCTGTAAGCACAGACGTAATCGTCAATCCACATATGATAAATCACTATATCTCTATTTAATATTACAGTTATAGCCATATTCATTATTTATTTATATATTCTCCATTGTGTGTTTCTATTTAAGAAAATGATACAATTCATGCAAGATTGGTCATTAGGAATTTCTAGAAAGCTTTTTTTTATAAAATTTCTAAGGGGTCAACCAGGGTATTGGATGCTTTATTTATCACCAGGTAGATTCATAATCAAAAAAGTTTATTTATAAAAAATAAAAATAAAAAAAACTTTTAAAAATAAATTCAATTATATTATTTAGATTCAAAAAAAATAGCTGAATCGAATGACACGAAAAAAAAACTTAGTATTTTAACAGGATCAAGTGGCGGGCGGTAATCCGCCATGCCTTCTCAACTAAGCTAAAACAG
>AWOL01S0142907.1:3770-32073 GCA_000715115.1 Nicotiana otophora
ACGGTCTTGGTTTGATGCCTGATTTTTATCTTTGATGGTGTCTGCCAGACCCATCGCATCAAGATGAATTTCGGCATCAAGCACCCAAGACATGTAGCTTTTGCCCGATATATCCAGGGCTACAAACTCAAGTTTAGAAAGATTTGACATTATTTAGAAAAAGAAAATTCGTACCTCTGATACTTTCAAAGTATTTGCTCTAGATGGCAGAGTCTCGTACTGATAACGTGTTATAAAATAAAGACAGTAAAGTAAAGACAAGTATAGAGAGAAACTGATGTATTATTCTGACTTCAAACTTCTGTACATAATGAACTGAATTCTCCTCTATTTATAGAAGAAAGGAAGCAGCTGCGAGGCTTTTCAGGAAGCAGCTGCAAGGCTTTTCTTTAGCTGCTTGTAAGCTGTCTGTATGAGCTGCTTGCAACCTGCCTGCATCAGCTGCTTGTAGATAAACTTCAACAGAGTACTAAATGGATAATCTTCTTCAGGAAGATTATCTATAGCGAAGTAATAAATGAACATCCACAATATAATTTTCATAACACAATTATTATTATAACTACTAATTATTTGAAATTAATTATTTTTAAAATACTTTAATTTTTACATCGTAACACTAGTTTTCGAATTTTCACATAATAATCTAATTAACTAGAAATTAAAGAGTAATTTATCAGATTGATTATGGAATCTATATAATGTATGTATAAAACTTATTTTAATAATCTTAAAAATAGTGAATATGTTCGTAAATACATAATGTTAATATTGTATGATTAATTTTAAAACTAATGCTTGGTTAATTTGTGAAATATATTACTAAAAAAATCTTTTGAAAATAATTATTGTAATTTATTAAGTATAAATAAATTAATTTAAGAGGGAGGATCAAAATTGGCCGTCAACACCGTCCACTAATTTGTTCATAATTCAAACGGAACCGTAAGTCTTGATTGCAACTATAGATAAGGGGGTTTAATGCCCTCCCCAAACACACGAACTACCTCAAGCATCCTAGTAAATTATCTCTATTTAAATACTATGAAAGTTCTTCACTGATTTCCTTTATTTCTTTCATTTTTGCTCAAGTTCAACTACTGAGAATTGATTGTGAGCTTTGGTCCTTAAACAACTAATAACTCCTACTTTGTTTGCTTCCTCGAAGAAGGTTAGTAGACCATTGACCCCCTTTAATTATTTTGTTATTTCATGTATTATCTTGTAGTTGTGTTTATTTGATGTTTTCTATTAATCAGTTGCCCATTCTTCTTCATGATACTCATCAGTCAAGTATGTGACCTTCAATTGTGTTTTTTCTGCTTGTGTTGTTCTTCACTTAATTAGCTGATACTTCTTGCAAATTGTTGTGTTGATCCCCTATGTTGTTGTTTAAACAAACCTCTTATAGTAAT
The DNA here is from genome assembly GCA_000715115.1 of Nicotiana otophora. Lineage (NCBI taxonomy): Eukaryota > Viridiplantae > Streptophyta > Magnoliopsida > Solanales > Solanaceae > Nicotiana > Nicotiana otophora. The sequence goes on from AWOL01S0142907.1 coordinate 5,186, forward strand.
CATTGAGTTCTTTTTCTCACATCTATATTACCATTGATGTATTGCTTAACTAATTGAAATGATTTTTGCTTTTGCGCTCATTATTGTGATCCTTGTGGATAGTCCTGTTTAGTTCCTTACGTGGATTGAATTAATTGATCTATGTGTTGGCATCTATGTTTTGTGTATACTATTGCTCTATTAATTGAGTGATGCTTATTGATTTCCATACTTGTATTATCATGTTGATCCATAACCTTCATGTTGTCCTATTTAATTAATTGAAACATCCTCATGCTTATATCATTATGTTGTCCTGCTTTTTTGATAGCAGATGTTTATAATATCATGTTGCTTTTGTTTAGTTAATTTAAATGACCCCCTCTGATAGTCATGCCAACATTACCATGTTAATTTTCTTGGTTAGGTGGTTCCAGTAACAATCCTACTTATGGTACTAGGTTAGAATGGTCTATGTTAGCAAGCATGTGTGTTGACCATGATAACAAGAACAAAAGGAAAAGTATATGACAAACTTTGTTGGCATGGTTTATTTTAGATTATAATAGTGATCATGTTTGCCTTACTAAAATGATGACTTGTAATTCTGTGATGACTTCAATTCCTACAATGATTGTCAGTCCTAAATTATTGGTTCCTTTGTGTGATTCATTTTCTTGAAATATGTCATGCTTAGATGAGGTTGAAATACTATACGAAACTTTCTGTACTTCTGCTAGTGTGTTTCATGTTGATTGTCTAAGGTTTCTTGAGCACTTGTTGGGTTGAATGCTAAGTGAAGATTTCATTTGTGCCTAAACCTCTGAAGAAGAGTGAGGTTCCGTACTTAAGGGTATTTGGTGTAGGCTTGAAATTACTGTTGAGGAACCCCTCCCTCTCATAAGCGTTGTTCGGGGTCCAAGAGACCCTCATGAACTCTGAAGTATCAAGGGTCCATACCGGATCATTATAAGTAAATATGGTTCATCCTAAGCCCATAATAAGTGACCTCAATTAGTATTTAGGGGGTTAGCATAAAATAAAATTTAGCTATGTTATATTGTAACAATCCGACCGATTATTTCGAGCACTTGCATTTCGTTTGGTAGTTTGCGATCTTGAGTAGCTTCATAGGGTGTATTGTAACTTGCGTGTATCGTTGGTTTTGGTTTTTGAGTGGTTCGAGATTGATTTGGAATAATGAATCTCATTTTAGAAGCTTTATGTTAGAAGAGTTGACCGAGTTTGACTTTTGTGTATTTGACCTTGCATCGGAGTTTTGATTGTTCCATTATGTCTGGATGGTAATTTTTGACTTGGGTGTAATGACCGGATTTGCATTTGGATGTTTCTATAAGGATTCGGCTCTATTTGGTGAAAGTTGGCATTTTGAAGGTTTGAGAAGTTCATAGGTTTGACCGGGAGTTGACTTCAAGGTTATCAGTTTCGGATTGTTCTTCCTGGAGTTGTAGTAGGTTCTCTATTTTATTTGAAACTTGTATGCAAAATTTGAGGTGATTTCGAGTTGTATAGACGTGTTTGGCGTAAATTTGGATTTTAGAAATTCGAAATAGCTCATTAAGCTTGAATTGAGATGCGATTCACCGTTTTAATAATATTATGTGTGATGTGAGGCCTTGATTAGGGTCGTGTTATTTTTTCGACTTGTTTTCATGTTCAGACGGGGTCCCGAGAGGTTCATCTGTGTTTTGGATTGGTTTCAGACCAATTTTGGGTGTGCGGCATATGCTGGTTTTCTGGTGCTTCAGCTGTTGTTTGCAATCGCGAAGGTGTGCTGCGATCGCGATGTGTTATGGGAGATAGGTGTGATTCTTCTTCGCATTTGCAGATGTATGAAGCGTTTGTGATTCTTTAGTGGTTTGTCTATCACGTTGGAAGACCGCAATCCCATAGTGTTGCTGGAGGCAGCTGGCTCGTTGGTTTACATGTTCGCGTTACGTGGCTCGCATTCACGTTTCCTTGTTTTGCCGGTTTTAGCAATCACGAGGTATGGACACGATCGCGTAGTTCATTGTTTGGTAGTTCTGAATTCTTCTTCGTGATTGTCATGGATGTTCCGCGATCGCGATGTGTTTCAATGGGCAAAGCTATTAAAGTACTCTATTTCGAGGGTTTGTGTCATTTCATCATATTTTGATTTAGAGAGCTCGGATTTGGTCAATGTTGGATGAGATTTCACGATTTGAATTGGGGTAAGTATTTTTTATTTAAATTTATTTATTTTTCATGATTCCAACCTCGATTTTAGTGTTTTATTGATTATTTGAACTTGAAAAATTGGGGATTTAGTAAAAACTTTTCAAAATATAAAATGATGATTTGAAAGTCGATTTGAGGTCGGAATTAGTTGATTTTGGTACGGTTGGACACGTATCGGAATGCGTGTTCGGTATTTATACGTTTTGTTGGATTCTGAGGGCGTGGACTCAGGATTGACTTTTTGAGTTGACTTTTTTTATTTTAGTTAAAAATCTTAACTTTATTAATCGCAATTGGTTTTGCTTCCATTGTTTGATAATATTAAGTCATTTTTGGCAAGATGTGAGTCGAGCGAATGTGAATTTTAAAGGAAAAACTATTTTTGAGTGATGAATTGGCCTAATTGAGGTATCTAGCCTAATTTTGTGTGGGTGAACTTTCTCATAGGATTTGGTCTGATTGCACTATTCTGAATTATACTAAAGATGTGTACATGAGGTGATGAGCATGAACATGGCTTATATGTAGCATTTGACCGGTTTAGACTTGTAGGTTATTTATATACACTTAATTGAAGTTGTTATTTCATGCAATATATTTCATTGTTGAGTTTATTCCTTCCATTTCATTGTGTTATTGAAATTCTTGAACGCATTGTTGTTGAGCCGGGGGCTATGTGGGGCTTCAACATGTTGATAGTGAACTTTATGTGTGGCTTCGTAGGCTATTAATATTCCTTTATGTGATAATGAACTTTATATGAAACATGTTGAAATTACTCTATGACTACATGATCATACCCATTGCATTGATTTAGCCATAATAATGTTTTATTTAATTGAACACCCCTCTGTTATGATTATTTGTTATGTCTTTGTGCTCTATTGTCGAAAGTTGTGAGATAATATCTCGATGTGACTTGGTATCATTATTGTGATATTGTACAATTTGGTATTGTGGAACTTGTGGACATGTCGAGCGGATTGATTGGGGGTGTCAGCACGAGGTTTTGCCTTGCGATTGTATTTATTATTGTGCGTGTGGTAAAACATAAGGGTGGCGTTATCTCGGGCTGACCACGTAGCGAAATAAGGGTGGCTATATATGCATGTGAAAAAGCAAAGGTGACATATCATGTTTATGTGCACATTCGGCGTAATAAGGGTGGCTATATGGAGATGTCATGTGATGGCCTGGGGGCATGTTGTTGATGAAAGTGGAGCATCCTGGTTGTTGCTTTTGACTTCCTTGTGTGTGTCATGCATATTACGGGACGTGTTGTGTTGTTTCCAATGTGTTACTTGGTGTATCTGATATTACTTGATAATTTGAGTTGTGGTAGGACACTTGCACATGTATACACCGTAACATGTCTTTTATACCAGTCCAAGAGTATGAAACTTGCTGTTTATTAATCATTTACATGTGTTCTTGTATATCTTCTTTCTCTGCGATATAATTTTTATTGTTAGCCCGTGAACATGCCGGGTAGATTGTGATATTGGTATGTGAGTTGTCCATGCTATGGTGACTTATATTATGGCACGAGGTTTTGGCCGTGTGAGGGAGATCGATAATATGGGCACGAGGTGGTATATGTATAAGATCCGTAATTTGTGACTTGAGATTTGTGGTTATGAGGTGGGGTGCCTCGGGGGTCATCCTTGTTGAAGATCTTGTGTCGGAACAATTGATGATTAGAATTGTCATTGTTTTCCATTAATTTCTCTCGCGTGTACTTTTTCTGTGCCTTGATTATTTTGTTGTTTTATCACATGAATATTGTTTGTTGCTATTTATTTATTTTGTTTTTCTGTTGTTAGATGTGTATTGATATTCTCATAGGTTATATGATTAGTGAGTGTCTTGGATTGAACCTCATCACTACTCCACCGAGGTTAGTCTTGATACTTATGGGGTACAGATCGTGGTGTATTCATACTACACTTCTGCATATTTGTGTGCAGATCCAGTTATTGGAGATAACGATCCCTGGAAGAGTTAGATTCTAGATCACAGATGTGGAGCTGCTTGATCGTCGCAGTCACTTAGAGTCCTTCCCTTTACATTTATACTGTCAAATTTCTATCCGAACAATATTATATTTTGAGATATTTATATATATTCGGCTAGAGTTCGTGACTCTGTACTACCTAGTCTTGGGAATTTGTAGTATTATCGCCATGATGGTATGTATCAATTTTAAATTTCTCATTATATTAAATTCCATTTCATAATATCATGTTTAATTGGTTTAACTGTTGTAAGTGACCGGCTTACATAGTTTTAGAGAGTAGGTGCCATCACGATCCTTAAAGTGGGATTTCGGGTCGTGACAAGTTGGTATTAGAGCTCTAGGTTCGTAGGTTCTATGAGTCACAAGAAAGTTTAGTTAAGTCTTGCGGATCGGTACGGAGACGTCTGTACTTATCTTACAAAGGCTACATAAGTATTAGGAAATTTCACTTCTTTCATTTCTTATCGTGCAATATTGATTTAGCTTGATGCGTATATCTTATATTCCTTTACATACACTTGTATATGATGTTGCGCACTCGGTATGCACCGACGGTTTGTGATGCTGCAGATGGGCTACGAGGGGGCTATGGATGCTCAATCATTGTCTTAATGTGTTGTCCAAACTAGATCGCAGATGTATTAGTAGATCTTTCAGTTGTTCATGTGTAGGATGCAGTGGGTTCTTGTATCTGGTTGTTGAGTACGAGCTTGTGGGGATTTAATTGATTGCCTGGTAGTTGTGATCGTGGTAGGGTCATGGGAGAATGCTAATTTGAGGTTAGTCGGTGGTATTAGAGGTTGTGTTCTTTATGGGACTTCTATTCTGTTGAAGGTTCATATTATCATTCAAGGCACTTGAGGAAGTGGGCCTGACTATCACGAGTTGGATATGTTCTTAGTATATAATTAGGGGTATCTTATGATTGGTGTTATGCCAGCTTATGAAGGTTGGTATTGTGGATCATCGGATGTCATGTTCTATGGCTTCGCGCCAAGCGGAGGAGTTTGTTATTCGATGGTCATGTGTTATATCAGTTTTTTCCGAGGTATATATGTGGTATTGGACGGTTCCTCAAAGTGTATATGGCTAAGATATAAGATTTGCATGGGATAGTGCTAAGACTTGCGGTATTTTTGTGTCATTATTAATTCTACATTTCAGTATCATAGAGGTTAGAGAACAACTTCAGATTTACAAAAGGTCTCTTCAGAGTGGGTATCTCGGTTGTGACATTATTGGGTGTTTCAGAGGGAATACAATGGTTTATGGGCTTTCAGACGATGTGGTTCATGCTAAAATCTCTTATGGTGAGCTTTGGTTTAGGATCAGAGTATAGAGGTAAGGAGAAGTGTTAACTTCAAGAAAAGTCGAGGAGGATTCAAAGATATGGGTTAGTTCGGGTGTTAGCATAGTAATAAAGGTAATTGGTTCCTTTGGTGCGGTGATGCTTTATCAGTGTTTTTTGGAAATATTCTTGGGTTTAGCGTCCTGGGTGACTTAGTTGAGTTGGGGAAATTCAGTTTTGATGGATTGGTTATGTGCGTACGGGTTTCAAATAGTCCTTGATACTATCGACTATAGCTTGGGCCATATGTCTCTCATCCGGCAACAACAGCTGACTCAATAGTAGATGGTCATCGAAAGAACCTTTCATTCGATGCTTCTGATTCAACTCCCAGACAACCAAGGAAGTGCTACCGACATGAGGAATGTGCTGCGTGTTATGATTTTTCTCCTGGATGGGGTCACGAATTCTTGATGGCATGGACGGTTTTAGACGTTTAGAAGAATTCTAGCATTATCTGGTACCACCTGAGAACGGCGCGCACATCAGAAGGTGCTCTGTGTTTCGACTTACGGATTCCATACATGTATTATGGTAATCGCCTGGATGATCGATGGCTGATGTTTAGATTTTACTATGTGGTACAGAAGAATTATGGAAGTATTTCTCGTAGGATGATTGTATATGAGGGATATATCAGTCATTTGAGTGGTGGAGTTGAGATCAGACATGGATATTGTTCCTTGGTTGCGGATGGTGAAGGTATGTTAAGAGTTGACAGCAGATTGTACATGTTATGGATAGGTTATTGTGGGCTTTTCGGAGGTTGTCCACCTGTTTCGGGAGGATCAAAATTGATTTGTAGGCCACGGGTAAGCCTAATAAGAATGTTATTCTACATTGGGTCGGATTTGTTTACTCAACACAACAATTGTTGAGGGTGGTCTCATCGGGTAGAGTTGATCTTATTCGTGTTCTGATATGTTTCATGAGTTACTCTCCTATGCTACAGTGAGTTCTGAGACTGTTTATTATTTACACACATGATGCAATACTGTTTGGGCCTTGCTACGAAATTCGAGCGAGATGGCTCTTGGGGTGTTGCACGGTTGACTGCGCCTTGTTTATGGTTCTCCAATTGGTAGTACATTCTGTTATCAATTTTTCCATGGTTATGGTCGTGCACTTCACATGTTTGTTGCTGATATGCATGTGGATATGGATTAGGAGCATCCTGGCTCGAGATATCCCATGGCTTATGTTGGGACATGAGCCATGGTGTTTTTTTGTTTGTTCTGGTATCTCCTTGTGTGATGGATTGATGACATTTTTCTTTGTGGTGATATCTGTTGAGCTTGCGGGATGGTTCTCTCATTTGATTCTCTTTTCATCGTCGAGTACATTTGAGTTGTTGCCTGTTCGGTGCACGGATTGCATGGTGTGTGGCTTGAGGTGGTATTGGTGTGGCATGTCGGTTGAGCAACTTGTACTAGGTGAGATGAGATTATTGGACTAGAATTTGCGCTATCCTATTTAATTAAGGTATGTTGGGAAGGATAACGACACTAGTCAGCTCAGAATTTGACTATGGTTCTTGTCGGGTGAGATAGTTCCACGACTTGTTGATATGGTGAGTGGTTATGATTATCTTCCTGTTTCATTCATCATCGGTATCGTACGAAGGTTCAAAATAAGGTTGTAATTGATATAAGGTTTATTACCGTACTGGATTTGTCATTGAGCAGCTACTGCGATCGTAAAGTTATTGCTATGAGTATCTTAGTTATGTGTATCATATAATTCCATCTTGGGTTATAGATATGGCTTGATTTGGCTTGTTCAGACTTATACAGTGTATATATGTGAGAATCGAGTATTGTAATGGATTTTGGATATTAGAGATATGATTCTAAGGTTTATGGGCTCAGGTTGAAGTAAGGATCTTTAATTAGGTTGTGGTTTATATTGATTGGGGTGATGTGGTATCACCCATGCATATGTGCATGGTTAGTTTATACAGTGATTGATGGTTTTCTAACAACTCTTGGCACGTTTGAGGATGAACGCACGTTTAAATAGGGGAGAATGTAACGACCCGACCGGTTGTTTTGAGCACTTGCACATCATTCGGTGGGTTTTGGTCTTGAGTAGCTTCATAGGATGTATTGTCACTTGCGTCTATTATCGATTTTGGTTTTACAGTGGTTCGGGATTGATTTGGAAGAATGATTCTCATTTTAGAAGCTTTAAGTTGGAAGAGTTGACCAACTTTGACTTTTGTGTATTTGACCTCGAATTGAAATTTTGATGGTTCTGTCAGGTCCGGATGATGATTTTGGACTTGGATGTATGCCCAGAATTGTATTTAGATATTTCTATAAGGTTTCATCTATATTTGGAGAAAGTTGGCAATTTGAAAGTTTAGGAAGTTCATAGGTTCGACCGGGAGTTGACTTTGAGGTTATCGGGTTCAGATTGTTGTTTCGAGAGTTTGCTATGTCATTTAAAACTTGTGTGCAAAATTTGTGGTGATTCCGAGTTGTTTAGACTTGTTCGGCATAAATTTGGAATTTGGATGTTTGAAATAGTTCATTAATCTTTAATTCAGATACGATTCATCGTTTTGATATTATTATATGTGATGTGTGACCTTTAGTAGGTTCGTGTTATATTTTAGGATTTCTTGGCATGTTCAGACGGGGTCCCGGGAGGCTCGAGTATGTTTTGGATTGGTTTCTGACCATTTTTGGGTGTGTGGCATATGTTGGTTTTCTGGTGCTTCAGCTGTTCTTCATGACCGTGAAGGTGTTCAGCCATCGCGATCTGTTGTGGGAGTTGGGTATGATTCTTCTTCATGTTCGTAGATGTATGAACACGTTCGGAATAATTGAGTGGTTTTTCTATCGCTTTCGCGATTGGATGATCGCATAGTTGCTGGAGGCCGTTGGTTTACGCATTCGCTTTATGTGGCTCATGTTCGCGTTTCCTTGTTTCGCCATCTTTCGCGATCGCGAGGTGTGGATGCGATTGCGTACTACATTTTTTGGTAGTGCTAATTTCTTCTTTGCGATCACCATGGTTGTTCCGCGATCGCGATGTGTTTCACTGAGAAGATCTATTAAAGTACTATATTTCAAGGGTTTATGTTATTTCCTCACATTTTGAGTTTGACTCTCGATTTGGGCGATTTGCAGTGAGTATTTTTTACTCGGATTTGCTTATATTGCATGACTCCAACCTTAATTTTAGTGTTTCATTGATTATATGAATTGGAGAAATTGGGAATTTTAGTAAAACCTTTTCTAAAACATAAAATGGTGATTTGAAGGTCGATTTAAGGGCGTAATTGGATGATTTGGGTATGGTTGGACTCGTATAGAAATGGATGTTCAGAATTTGTGAGTTTTGTCAGATTCCGAGGTGCAAGCTCGGGGTTGACTTTTTGAGTTGAGTTTTTGATTTTAGTTAAAGATCTTAACTTTATTAATTGGAATTGGGTTTTCTTGTATTGTTTGATAATATTAGGTCGTTTTTGGCTAGATTTGAGCCAAGCGAAGGTGAGTTTTGAAGGAAAAGCTATTTTGAGAGATGAAATGGACTAATTGAGGTAAGTGTCTTGCCTAGCTTTGTGTAGTGAAACGTTCTCATAGGATTTGGTCTGATTGCACTATTTGAATTATGTGAAAAATGTGTACATAAGGTGGAGAACGTGAACACAGGCTTATATGTGGTATTTGACCGATTTAGATTCTTAGGTTATTTATATACACTAAATTGAAGTTGTTATTTCATGGAATATATTTCATTGTTGAGTTTATTCCTTCCGTTTCATTATGTTGTTGTTTAAATTCTTAAACACATTGTTATTAATATGCCTTTATGTGACAGTGAACTTAATATAAAACATGTTGAAATCACTATATGACTACTTGATCATACCCATTACATTAATTTAGCCATAATCATGTTTTATTTAATTGAACATCCCTCTGTTGTTATGATTATTTGCTATGCCATTGTGCACTATTGTCGGAAGTTGTGAGATTATATCTCGATGTGACTTGGTGTCATTGTTGTGATATTGTGGCACTTGATATTATTGTTTTGTGGTATCGTCGCATTTGTGGACATGTTGAGCAGATTGATTGGGGGTGTCAACAAGAGGGTTTTCCACGCGATTGTGTTTATTGTTGTGCGCGTGGAGAAAAAATAAGGGTGGACTTATCTCGGACTGCCCACGTGCAGAAATAACGGTAGCTATATGTCCATATGGGTGAAATAAGGGTGGCATATCATGATTATGTGCATATGCAGTGTAATAAGGTTGGTTACATGTGGATGTTATGTGATGGCCTGGGGGCGTATTGTTGATGAAAAAGGAGTATCCTGGTTGTTGCTTTTGACTTCCTTGTGTTTGTCATGCATATTACGTGATGTGTTGTGTTGTTTCCAATGTGTTACTCGGTGTCTCTAATATCGCTTGATGATTTGAGTTGTGGCAGTACACTTGAATATGCATACACTGTAACATGTCTTTTATGCCAGTCAAGGTGTATGAAACTTTATTTTCATTAATCATGTACATGTATTCATGTGTACCTGCTTTCTCTGCGATACGGTTTGGACTGGTAGCCCATGACCATGCGGCGCAGATTGTGATATTGGCACGTGAGTTATCCCTGTGCTGGTGACTTATATTCTTTCATGAGGTCTTGGACGTGCGAGGGATATCGATAATGTGGGCACGAGGGCCATGTGCATAAGATTCGTGATTTGTGACTTGAGATTTGTGATTATGAGGTGTGGTGCCTCGAAGGTCATCCTTATTCTAAATCGTGTGTCGGATCAGTTGATGATTAGAACTATCATTATTTTTCCTTAATAACTCTCTCATGTATTTTATGTGTGCCTTGATTAATTTGCTGTTTTATCTCATGATTACTCTTTGTTGCCATTTACTTATTTTATTTTTCTATTGTTTCATGTATATTGATATTTTGCACAGATTATATGATTAGTGAGTGTCTTGACTTGAACATCGCCACTACTCTATCGAGGTTAGTCTTGATACTTACTGGGTACTGACCGTGGTGCACTCATACTACACTTCTGGATATTTTAGTGCAGATCCAGGTATTGGAGATAGCGATCCTGGGCAGAGTTCGCTTTTAGATCGCGAGGATTCGAGGTGGAGCTGCTTCCCTTTACCGTTATACTGCCAAAATTCTATCCGAACAATATTATTTTTTGAGATATATTTATGTATTTAGCTAGAGTTCGTGACTCTGTACTACCTAGTCTTTGGAATTTGTAGTGATTATCGCCGCATTGGCATGTATCACCTTTAAATTTCTCACTTATATTAAATTCCGTTTCATAATATCATGTTTAATAAGTTTAACTGTTGTAATTGAACGGCTTACCTAGTTTTATAGACTAGGGGACATCACGATCCTTAAGGTGGTACTTCGGGTCGTGACATATATTTAGATCATGTTTATCGTAAACTTTATTTTAATTCACTTTTATTTGCACATACTAATTGACTCTTTCTCTTTTTATTTGCATGAATTACTGGGTATGCTGAGTTCATTGAGAATTCAGGCCCAAGTTCAAAGAACTAGGCTGCCTCCTATGTCGTCCGTCGAAGCCTGCTGCAGTTTACAGCCTAGCTGCGCCTGACTAATTTGTCAGCCTAATAGGAGAGTCAAGCCCCCTTCTCCTTCGTCTGAAATTATTATTATTATTATTATTATTATTATTATTATTATTTGTTTTTATTTTGATTATTTAGGACGAACTTTAGGTCAATCAAACCTAATAAGGTAAAATGTGACTTCGACCGGAAAGGTTACTCGTTTTATTATTCTTAATATTTTTTAGGAATCTGGACTCTTTGACGCTAACTGTTTGGCCACTAATGTTTATTCTGCTTGCATTTCTTTCTCCAATGAGTTTTATTGGTTTTAGGCACTTACAATATTCTAATAAGCCTAAGCAATAACATCCCTCTGAAATGTTTTAAACAAGTCACATAGGCAATGTGACATACTGAATTTTTGTAATAAAGAGGAAATCGCGCCACGTATGGCCGGATCCGATTTTACAAAACTAAGCCAAACAACACTTTTGAAAAATGCCCGGATTTATGCCAAATAACTTTCCAAATAAACAAACAAGGTGCATTTTATTTTGATATCTATAAGGTGTTAGTATAGAATTCACGTTTTCCAATAATACCTTATTTACATAACCCTTATGTCATAGTTTTAAAAGCAAATGTTGCCATTTTTAAAGAGGTATAAATCTTTTCTCAAAACCAAATGAATTAAAATATTTTCTCACTTATTCAAAACTTTCATAGAGGCCCGTTATTAGTCTTAATAATTAATCAACAAGGATATGAAAATTTCTTTTCCCGCACCTAGCCTAAGTTTAAGGTACTACCTCAGGTAGATTGTGCACTTCTTTCTTCTACCTTGCTTGTTGTTGCTACATATATACCTCCTATCTTATCTTGAGGTTTAGAGATTGGTTGTTCTTAGAGGCAAACGGTTCCTTGGTTGGTGACTGTGAATGCGTGTAAAGAATTGGGACAACTGATTTTATGTATTGTGGGTTGGTCACTGTAGATTTTGGGATGATAGAAATCGTTAGGCCTAATGAGAATGTGTATTGTACACTGGATCGGGATTGCCTACTCTTGCATATCATTTGTTGTTGGTGTATCTTCGGGCAGAATGTATGTTGTACCCGCCCTGATTTTTTTCATGCGTTACTCTCTTATGCTACGATTGGTTGCTAGATTTCTTGACTATTTACGGGCATGATGTGGTTCTTGTAAGGCCCCGTAAAAACTTCGCCATGAAATTTAAAGTTTTGTGATGTCGAGGTAGACTCATTTGTACGAGGGTTGTACAATCACAGTACAGACTTTTTGGGTCGTACTGTGCGTCGGGGAGTTGAAGAAATGTTCTTTGCAAAAGATGGCATTTCTGCGGTTTACTATGCGACCGCAGAACCACTTTGTGGGCCGCAGATCGGTCGTACAGTGGAATAGAAAAATGGGCAAATTTTGAAAATTGTTCTGCTGGCCGCATAATATTTTTACTAGCTACATAACCATTATGCTGGCCACATAATCATTCCACTGGTCGCATAAATATATTGCTGGCCACATATCCATTCCGCTGGCCACATAATCAATTATGCTTCCCATATATCTATTCTTCTGGATACATATCGATTCCTCTACCACATAATTACACCACCTAATTGACTTCGGGGGTCATTTTTGGCAATTTTCTTATCCAACTCTATTTTGATATAAGGCCTTAGTGGGTCATTTTGCAAGATAAAATCTTTTAATTTAGATAGAGGAGAGAGTTATTCTAGAGAGAGAAGGAAGGACACCAACATCTTCATGCTTCAAATTCTTGCTCAAGCTGTGGGGATTCAAAGGGAGAAATCCACAAGATCTTCATCTAATAGGTAAGGTTATACTTCCTAGCCCTAAATTTGAGGATTTGGACTGAAAGTAGCTAATGAGAAATGTGATTCTTGGGTATGAGAATTGTTATTTATGCATGCATATCGCTATGAGGATGGCGGGGAGGTAATTGAGCTAATATGAGTAAACTCTTGGTATTGAATTGGTTGTGGGGTGAAGGAAATCTTGTAGTAAAATTTGCACACCTAGTGTTTGATGAAATGCCTAAATAAAGTGAACACATGAATATCTTCGTAATTATGGTTTAATTCTGTTATGTTTCTAAATAGATTGGGATTGCTAGAATTTCTGGAACATTGTATTAATTTAAGGAAAGCTCAAAGCAAAGTATGTTGGCTAAACTACTCTCTTAGTTGACTCAAGTTCCTTATTCCCATGTTCTGAGTTGTTCCCAATAAATTCGATTATTCCGAGTAAGTAAAGTGTCGAAAGATGTATGTACTCAAAACGTGTTCCAATTACTCCTATCTCATCATGATCTCCTTCGGGAATGTATTAGAGTACGGTTTATGTATTAAAGTATTATAACTTCAATTCATATTTCAAATGAAAGTTCGTTATGCATAACTTGGAAACAATACTCAATGCGTCTAACACTCCTATATATATATATATATATACACTTAGGGCCTTGATTTCGAATACTCATATTGTTGATAATCTATAAATATTATTGAAAGTGAAAGAAATGAGTTAGAGATATAAAGTGTATCCACCGTGCCAATAAAGAAAGTTATACTTGTGGCCAATGGTGCCAATGAAATTAAGTGATGTGAGAAAGGTTATGAAATGATCTTTGATTCAACTGTTCCAAATTGATTTTGAAAATATATCTGCCTAAAAGATTATGTCCTCAAGTCATGCCAAATGTGATTTTTTAACTTATGCTATACTTTGTAAGTATTTCCAATGTGGTTTAAGCTTTTACTTATTCATGAGTTATAATTGTGCAATGCCCTTTTTGGAAAGGATGTTAACTTGTGCTTAGATTGCTAATTATCTTGCTCCATTTCCTTGGAAAGGAAACTGTTGTGTTTAAAGCCTTCATTACTAATGTACTTAAAGGTGTGATTTTCGAAATATTCTATATGTTGATTCTTATGATGATGATCCTTGAAAGTTAAGATATGGAAGTGTGTAATATGAAATACGGCCATTGTGCCGTGAATAAACAATCATATGTATGGCTAAGAGAGCCAATGAAATAATGATGTTGTAAGTGGTTGAAAGTACCAATGAAGCTATATACTGTGTGAAAGGTTATGAAGTAAATGCAATTGTATTTATGTTTCCCTTGTATGCAAATCAAATAAATATTTTTAGGAGTATCGTTAGTCACGGAGGAAGGGTAGGTGGAAACAACCTAATCCCGAAACTACATGTGCTGGTGTAGGAGTGATTGAGGGATAAATTTTCACATTGATGTGATGAAATTATTCCTCTTAATTGGGATGAAATTGATGTGATGAGAATATTCCCCTTATTTGGGATGAGATGATTGCTAGCGGAATGTGATGTCGACCCACACGACATTATGGTAGACGGCTTAGCCTATCGGGCCGAGATTGGCCGCTATGCCGCACGCATGGTGGTATTGTGATATTGTTATTATACCTCCACCCGCACATATTGGGATGAGGCGGCATGGCCGCTTTGTATAGAGATTGGTGTGATTATGATTGGATGTCTTTGGTGAGACGTCTTAGCCGATCGGGCCGTGATCTGACTCCGTGCTAAATTTACGATGGTATATCGGTACTAAAGATCTCCCAACCAAAAATAATATTATCTTTCTATTTTGATTATCATCTTCACAGTATTATCTTCGTATTTTAAAAATTGTTATGTTTTAACTTGGCATTTGGATATCATTGACCGTTGCTTGTTGTTTTCATAGTTTTCCCTTTCTTATATTGGTATTCTATTTTGAAAGAGGACATTTAGTTTTACATACTAATCCTATTCCATATGTACTAATGTCTCTTTTGCTAGGGGCGCTACATCTTCTATGGATGCATGTAGTTCATCAGTGGGCAGCTTTGGTCCTCCTTAGCAGTTACTCCCTATTCGGCAAGTTTTGGTGAGCCCAACTCTATTCCAGGTCTGATGTCAGTTGATGTTGTACTTTATGTTTTGAGGTATAACCGGGGCCTTGTAGCCGGAACTGGATACTACTCTTTTGTTGTACTTAGAGGCTCCATAGACATATTCTGGGTAGTTTACAATATTGGGTAATGAACCAGAAGTGTTGATATTTGGCAAACATGTTTCCCCTCGTAATTATGAACTTGTAATATTTTGGAAATTGAAAAATGAATCTATTTGAGAAATGGAAAAGAATGTGGAGCACTTACATCTTCTCGTGTATATTTCTGGCAACTGATTCTTATATTGTTCATGGGCAAGGTTCGGTAGAAATAATTTAGTAGGCTTGCTCGGCCGAGTTATCTCGGTTGAGCACTGGTCGCGCTCCCCGTGGTCGGGGTGTGACAAGCTTGGTATGAGAGCCTAAGGTTTAAAAGTGTCATAGGATGTCTCGGATCCGTGTGTAGTAGAGTCCTTATTATTGGTGTGTTGTCGGCCACATCTATAACTATGAGTCTAGTTGGGCATTTAGGAATGTCACCCTTCTTTGATACTCCAGGTCGTGCGATAGAGCTTAAGATAATAAGCTAATTTTCTCAGCATGTCTCATTTTACAGATGAGTAAACCACGAATTTGAGGTAGCGAGGAAGGATTGAAAGAACTAGTTGCTAGGGGAAGTGTCCTTGTCCCGATTAATGTTACCGCTCCACCGGATATTGTGGTGAGAGCACCTAAGAAACGAAATAGTATTATTGTCATCAATAAGCCGGAATGTTTGATATGAGTTAAGAGCCACTCGGGTTTATGTTGGAAGATTCTTGAAATATGTTATGGTTGTGGAAAGAGGGGGCACAAGAATAACAAATTCCCTTAGGTTGGGTACACCCATCCTGGTCTTCCCGATATGCGGGAAGGAATATTTGGCGTTGTGCTGTAAGTATGTTTAGAAGCGTGTTAGGGGTGTTATGATTGGTCAATTCCAAAGGCCCACACCGCAAACCGGTACAGAGGTTGTTACTGCTGCCATAAAGGGTTGGAGGAAGGATAGGGGGAATGCTTATGATGTATGCAAAAGGGTAAATATCATGTTAGTGCGGCAAGTCAGTTTAGTGGACCTCATCCCCGTTCCGTGAAGTGTAGGAGATATCATTCGGCGGTATATCAATATGGTACCAATGTATGTTATGGATGTGGAGTCGAGGGGCATCAGTTAAGGTACTATCCTGCTAACCTAAAAGCACCAAGTAAATCACTCCTTAGTAGATCATTATGAACACCACATAATATTCCTTGTTGTACATTTACATCCATGTTAAAGGGCCTACATAAATATGGTCTTAGCAAAATTCATAATCACAAAACAATACATGTACCTACTCTTCGAACGATACGCATTATTTGTGAAGACACTTTATCACAAATTCTCTAATTTACAACCTCTTGCGAGATTGAGATCTATAATTATTTTCTTGAATTGAGTTATAACCCTAGGCTAATAGTTCCCACTTTCTTCCCTAAATTCTCACATTGACTATACCTGATGAATTTCTTAGAGTACCTTTTGATTCAAATGGATACATATACTCACTTGTGCTTATGCATGCACCATAATAATGTTTACCTTTGTGGTATCAAATCTAATGTAAGGTAGTCTAGTGTTGAGATCTTTCTTGAGCCACTCTCTCTCTGGTGTATGTGGCTCCTAAGATTTGAACAGTCACTTTACTCCTTTGTGAATATTATTCTGAATCCTTTTCACTGTCTAGTAATATGAGAGCCTATCTCGACACCTATCATATGTGTACCTGTCAATTGAAAGGGGTCACTTTTCCACATAAAGTTTCAGGGAAATTTGAGATTTTCAAAAATTTGTCACATGAAGATCTTTTTGTTTGCCCATCTCAGTATGACTTTCATGTCTACTTAGATCATTCCGCAATAAATAGCTCACTTTGTTCCTAGTGTTGTAGTTTCCCATGAAGTGTCCTGGTATTGCAGCTCGAGAGTTATTATGGCAGAAACATGTCTAGTTTATAGCAAAGTATTCATTCTCTCTAACCAATACATGATTTCATCCCAATAGTAAGATGTCCTAGCTATGTGGTTTCACTCGTGAAAGGTTGAAATTATATGTTTCAGATTTTGGCACATATCATGAGCATATTGATTTGAAAGACAAGTTTATGGCATCTCTAGTTCTCTCATATAGGATCGACCATCGAGAAGGGGTTAAGCTGCCAGAATTATAATAATCTCACCAGTGATCGACCTCTTTTTCAACCTTATAGGCTTGTGGAATAGAATCCTTGTGTTAAGTATTGTTAAGAGTGTTATAATATTCATGATGCAAAAATCTTCTCGATTCGAGTTAAACTCATTTTCCCTACACTCCAGGAGGCAACTGGTGTCACGTACATGGCTATTTCTCCTTAAGGCTTACTATTGGCGAACAAGGCACTATGGAATAAAACAATTGTTACCGTCCCTTTCATAACTCTTAACCTTCCAAGAATAACTGATGCTAACGTCTTTATCCTCGCGATCATGCCTCCCATATATCGCATATCTAAAATGACTCACTTCTTTTACATCTCGGGATCATGTACATGGTTCCTACGTTATCAATGCGTACTAGTAAACTCTATACCTCATTTGTCGAATCAATGATGTCATCACAATGATTAACCATGATAGTGAAATTGGTATTAACCTTCATGTCTCTTAGGATGTGGGGGTTGACGGTTCAAACATGTCAAAGAAAAAGCGTCATCCCATGATCAAACATATTGGGTAGGAAATTTTATGGTCATACTCATGCTAACACATCTTGGAATAATTGTTGAAGGTCTCCAAAGGTTTAGTTTCGGTGTTCGGCGTAGAGATTTAGAGTTTAAAAAAGTGAACGGGATACTCTCAAGATTTGCATCATGAAAATATTATGTGAATTGTTAATAAAGGTAAAGTGGGTGTAGTCACATTAGGCCTTATAGAATGTTGTAGGAAAAAGGTACTTTCTATGTGTTATGATTCAAATAAGTACAATTCATGTCCAGATGCCACTTTTGATAATGTAATGTCAGTAATGTTGAAATTTGTGTTATTGGTATGTTGTGATGCTTTATTGAGTTTTGGATGTGTTGTTAGGAGGGGTTTTGGTGATTCTCTAACAGGTGGATGCGCACAATTACAGAGGACACTCTGCCGGAATTTCTGTAAAAAATGGGAGTTAGTCAAATTTGGGAACTTGAGATGTATGAGAGAAGAGATGTTGTTAGGTGTTTGGGGCACACTCTACTCCTTATCCGAGGACGCATGATCCTAAGCGGGGGAGGCTGTAAGGCCCCGTAAATATTTTGCCAAGAAATTTAAAGTTTTGTGATGCTGAGGTAGACTAATGTGTACGAGGGTTATAGAATCGCGGTACAAGCTTTTGGGTCGCACTGTGCGTCGGGGAGTTGAAAGAATGAATTTTGTAGAAGATGACATTTTTTGCGGTCCACTATGCGGCCGCAGAACCACTTTGTTGGCCGCAGATCGGTCGCAGATCGGTCGCAGAGTGGAACAAAAAAATAGGCAAATTTTGAAAACTCTTCTGCTGGTCGCATAATCATTATACTGGATGCATAATCATTCTGCTGGCCACTTTATCGATTCTGGTGCCCAAATATCTATCCTGCTAGCCATATATCGATTCTGTTACCATATAATTGGACCACATAATTGACTTCGTGGGTCATTTTTGGAAATTTTCTTATCCGCCCCTATTTTGATATAAGGCCTTAGGGGTCATTTTGTAAGATAGAATTTGATATTTTCGAGAGAGGAGAGAGATATTCTAGAGAGAGAAGGAAGGGAACCAACATCTTATGCTTCAAATTCTTGCTCAAGCATTGGGGATTCAAAGGAGAAATCCACAAGATCTTCATCTAATAGATAAGGTTATACTCCCTAGCCCTAAATTTGGGAATTTGGACTGAAAGTAACTAATGAGAAATGTGATTCTTGGGTATGAGAATTGTTATTTATGCATGCATATCGCTATGAGGATGGTGGGGAGGTAATTGAGCTAATATGAGTAAACTCTTGGTATTGAATTGGTTGTGGGGTGAAGGAAATCTTGTAGTAAAATTTGCACACCTAGTGTTTGATGAAATGCCTAAATAAAGTGAACACATGAATATCTTCGTAATTATGGTTCAATTTTGTTATGTTTCTAAATAGATTGGGATTGCCTAAAATTTTGGAATATTGTAGTAATTTATGGAAAGCTCAAAGCAATGTATGTTGGCTAAACTACTGTCTTAGAATTTAATTCCATGATGTTTCTGCAAGTTTCAAGCATGGTTGGCTTAAGTTCCTTATTCCCATGTTCCGAGTTGTTTCCAATAAATTCGATTATCCCGAGTAAGCAAAGTATCGAAAGATGTATGTAATCAAAA
Source organism: Nicotiana otophora (assembly GCA_000715115.1). Taxonomy (NCBI): domain Eukaryota; kingdom Viridiplantae; phylum Streptophyta; class Magnoliopsida; order Solanales; family Solanaceae; genus Nicotiana; species Nicotiana otophora. Next base: position 24,725 of record AWOL01S0142907.1, read on the forward strand.
TGTGTTCCAATTTATCCTATGTCATCATGATCTCCTTCGGGAATGTGTTCAAGTATGGTTTATGTGTTAAAGCGTTATAACTTCAATTCATGTTTCAAATGAAAGTCTATTATGCATAACATGGAAAGAATAATCAATGCGTCTAACACTTTTATAGCTCATATATATATACTTAGGGCCTTTATTTCGAATGATGATATTATTGATAATCTATAAATATGCTTGAAAGTAAAAGAAGTGAGCTGGAGATACAAAGTATGGACACCGTGCCAAGAATGCAACTTATACTTGTTGCCCATGAAATTAAGTGATGCGAGAAAGGTTATGAAATAAGCTTTGATTTAACTGCTCCAAATTGACTTTGAAAATATATTTGCCTAAAAGATTATTTTCTCAAGTCATGCCTATATGTGGTTGTTTTAACTAATGCTATACTTTGTAAGTATTTAAGCTTTTACATATTCATCAGATGAAATTGTGCAATGCAATTTTTGGAGAAAAGTATTTCAAGAATAAATGGTGTTTCGCTCATTTATGATTTTAATTTGTGCTTCGATTGCTAATCATCTTTCTCCATTTCCTTGGAAAGGAAACTATTGTACTTAAAGCCTTTATTACTAATGAACATAAAGTTGTGATTTCTGTTTTCCTTGTATGCATATCAAAAAATATTTTTGGGAGTATCGTTAGTCACCAAGGAAGGGTAGGTGTAAACAACCTAACCCCGAAACTAGACGTGCCGGTGTAGGAGTGATTGAGGGGTAAATCCTTATATTGTTGTGATGAAATTATTCCCCTTAATTGGGATGAGACTGATGTGATGAGATTATTCCCCGTATTTGGGATGAGATGATTGCTAGCGGAATGTGATGTCAACCCACTTGACATTGTGGTGAGACGTCTTAGTCAATCGGGTCGAGATCAGATGCCATGCCGCGCGCATGGTGGTGTTGTGATATTGTGATTACATCTCTACCCCCACACATTGGGGTGAGGCGGCAGGGCCGCTTTGTGTAGAGATTGTCGTGATTGTGATTGGATCCCTCTAGTGAGACGACTTAGCCGATCGGGATGAGATTGGACTCTGTGCTAAAAGTACGGTGGTATTGTAATTGGATGTATCTGGTGAGACGGCTTAGCCGATCGGGTTGAGATCGGACTCCGTGCTGAATTCACGGTGGTATATTGGTACTGAGATAGTGATTGTGATTGTGGTTGATGTCTTCAGATGAGACGGCTTAGCCGATCAGACCATGATCGGACTTCGTGCTAAATTCATGATGGTATATCGGTACTAAAGATCTCCTAACCAAAAATAATATTATATTCATATTTTGATTATCATCTTCATAGTATTATCTTTGTATTTTTAAAATTGTTATGTGTTAACTTGGCATTTGGGTATCATTGACAGTTTCTTGTTGTTTTCGTGATTTTTCCTTTCTTATATTTGCATTCTATTTTGAAAGAGGACATTTAGTTTTACATACTAGTACTATTCCATACGTACTAACGTCCCTTTTGCCAGGGGCGCTGCATCTTTAATGGATGCAGGTGGTTCATCAGTGGGCAGCTTTGGTCCTCGTTAACAGTTACTCCCTATTCAACAGTTACTCTATTCCGGGCCTGATGTCACTTGATGTTGTACTTTGTGTTTTGAGGTATAGCCAGGGCATTGTCACCGGCACTTCCATACTACTCTTCTGTTGTACTTAGAGGCTCCGTAGACATGTTATGGGTGGTGTACAATATTTGGTAATGAAGTAGAAGTGTTGGTATTTGGAAAACATTTTTTCCCTCGTAATTATGAACTTGTAATATTTTGGAAACTGTAAAATGAATCTCCTTGAGAAATGGAAAAGAATGTGGAGAACTTAACTCTTCTCATGTACATTTCTTGCAAATGATTCTTATATTGTTCATGGGCAAGGTTAGTTAGAAAGTATCTAGCAGGCTTGCTCGGCCGGGTTATCTCGGTTGAGTGCCGGTCGCGCTCCACGAGGTCGGGGCATGATAGTTCTATTTAGGCCTTATGGAGAGATTCGTGCGAGATGGCTCTTGGGGTGTTAAATTATTTATTGCACCTTGGTTATTGTTTTCCTGTCTGTGATATATTGTACTATCCGTTTCTACGTGGTTATGGTCATGCACTATGCGTGTTTGTTGTTGATATATATGCAGTTGTCGATTTTGAGAACTATGGCTCGAAGGTTATTCTACGTGGATCGATATGTTTTGATTGGGCTACGTGCCACACCAGAGTTATGTAAGGATATGATTGTTTGTTCTTAGCTCTCATGTTTTCTTCTTCCTTTTGCGATGAAATCATAGCATTGTGCCTTGGCAATGGTAGGTGGCGAACTTGTTGGATAGTTCTCTTATTTGGTTCTCTTTCCATCTGTGGTTATATCCTAGTTGTTGCTTGTTGTGTGTGAATTGCGTTGTATGTGGCTCTACGCGGTATTGGATATGACTTGTTGATCGAGTAGCTTGTACTGGGTGAGATGAGGTCATTGGACCTGGAATTTGCGTAATCAGATTGGGATAAGGTATGTTTGGAAGAATAATTTAGTTAGGTCAGAATTTGGCAATGGTCCTTGTCGGGCGAGAGAGCTCCACAACTTGTTGGTTTGGTGGGTGGCTAAGAGTGTTTACATATTTATTTCATCATTAAAAGAGTTGTCGAGGTTTGGAACAAGGTTTTATTTGATATGAGGTTATTACAAGTACCAGATTTGGTGATGAATAGTTATCGTGGTCGGACGATTATGATATTAGTATATGGGTTATACGGTACATCACGTGGTTATATATTGGGATTATATTTATGACTTGATGCAAGCTATTTGGAATTATATAATGTATCTATGCAAGAATAGGGACTTAAAGGGAGTTTAGCAAGTTGGAATTTGGTCCTTGGGATTATAAATTGTTAGAAGGAAAAATCTTCAGTCAAAATTGTTTTATGGGTTGCGGTGACGTGAGATCACCCATGTCTAGGTTCATGATAAGTTCTTACAATGATTTGATGACTTTGGCACAATTTTTGGCATGTTCGAGCACGAATATATATTTAAGTGGGGGGAAATGTAATGACTCGATCAGTCATTTTGAGTTCTATCGTTTTGTTCGGTGATTTGAGACTTGGAGTGGCTTCGTATGGTGTATTATGACTTGCATGTATGGTCGGTTTTGATTTTTGTGAAGCTTGGGATTGATTTGACAGAGAGATTCTTAATTTGGAAGCTTTAAGTTGGAAGAGTTAACCAAGGTTTAACTATTGAGTAAACGACCTCAGATTGGTGATTTGATGATTCCAATAGATTCATAGGTTGTTGTGATCCAGAATGTCTAACTGTGGTTCATACGCGTTCGGCGAAGTTTGATTGTTTGAACGCTAAGGGAATTATCTTGATCTTCGATTCTTACATTTGATGTTATTTATGATGTTTTGAGCCTCTATAAAAGTTTGGATAATGTATTTGGACTTGTTGGTATGATTGGACAGGCCTCGAGTATGATTTTGGACCATTTCGGATGAAGTTCGCATTGCTGATTTTTTTATGTCTTTGATGTTCTTCACGATCGCGAAAGGATAATCACTTTTGCACAGTGTATGTTTGGAACTGGGGGCTTATAGTTCGCGTTCGCATATCAAGTCACGCATTCACGAAGATTTTGCAGAAGGTTTAAGTGTTTGCGAATGAAAGCACGCGTCCTAGTAGAGGACGAATGTGGTTGAGTACTAGGTATTCACATTCATATTGTGGTTGACGCGTTTGCGTTGTGTGAGTTGGGTGAGCTTCACGATCGCGATTCTGTTTCTGGGATCACATTGAAGGTTTAAGAGGGTGGCTGTTTTCTTTTTCGCGAACGCGAAGGATGCCCCGCGTTCGCAATGGTTACACCTGGGCAGACTTTATAAGTGTTATATTTCGGGATTTCACCCATTGTTTCTTATCTTGAGACCTCGACTTCGTGGTGAAGAGATTGTGAAGAGCAATTTCACTACTACATGTTGATACCCAATTTTGCCCCCATATTTTATAAAATATTCCATATACTTTGAAAATATCATTTTGCATCGTTACCTAATTTACAAGGGTCATATAAGTATTCTCTATAATGTTTTATAATTTTTAAAGCTTTAAAATTGATTTTATTGCATTGAATTTGTTCAAATATTTATTAATTATCCCTTTAAATTATTTTTAGCGTGATTTACTAGTATTAATTTATCATTTTATAACCACACGCATAATCATAAAATTTCATCTCATTTTAACATAATTATGTTTGCATTTTCTCTATTTTATCTACACTATTTACAATTATAACCTATATTCTATACATAATGGCGTTTATTATATTATTTATGCTAAAATAGTATTTTATATTTTTATAATGTTGAGTTATTATTTTCAAGCATTTTTCTAAGCAAAAGGAATATTTTTACCATTTATTAAATATTTTAATAATTCATTTTTATTTAATTTCGAGTGTTTCAAGAGCTGGCCTAAAACAGGACAATTTTCGGACAAATTCAGCGGCCCAAATGCCATACACCTTTGGCCCAGTCTCTTTAGCCGAAACCAAACGACCCCATTGGCTTAACCTGGTCATGACCCCATCGCGATCAACCAAACAACCCGCCCATCTTCTCTCTTCATCCTGGTCGTTGATCTCTCAAGATCAACGACCCTCGCTCACCAACCGTCTTTAATTAATCAAACCCACTGAAACCCTACCATTTCCCTTGTGAACGGAACCCTAAAAACCTCTCATCCTCTCCACTATGAGAGAAACCCTAGCCGCCTCCATTCAAACCTCAGTCCCTAAACCGATATCACATGGAAAATCTTCCATGTCCCTTTTCCTTTTTTGCACATACGGTGGTTCTTACCATTTCCTCGATGTTATAGTGTTTGGTACTCAGTTATTTATGGAAGTTGAATCATTGAGTGCTCGTTCAACTCTAATTATGTAATATCTTCATGTTCTTGGCTTGATACATTCTCTACCAGGCTATATGGGTCCAATTTAGTGAGAGCTTTTACTATTTTGTTCTCCTTTTTGAACTAGGGTTTGCCCTATTTTTCTCCTAAAGTGATTCTACATGTTTTTCTTTCCTTATTTGTGTTTGATTTACCGTGTTTCCTTCTTTGTTCCTTCAATGATGTCACTATATAACACCCTTCCCCGTTTCCCCTAGAGATACTTTTAACTACTGCTATTACTCTCTCACTCTCACTAGTTCGACTATTCTAAATTGATACCTTGGCCGGCTAAAAGCCAAGGCCACTAAAATTCAGGTGTTGCTCTTTCTTAGTGCGAGCACTGCTCGGGGTTTACTTGCAACCCTTGGGAACTCTGACGCACTGGGATTTTGGGAGTCCTGTTGTTCTTTCTCTATTACTGCTAACTGAACTACTATTGGCACTTGATTTCCTCCTTTACTTGCTTGTTGATCTGTAAACTGGTGAATACATAAACTCTTGCAATCCTATTTTTTTCTTTTCGTTGTGTTCAGTGCTCTGTATGTTCATGTTGATTGATCTTTGTGAGCCAATACGACTTCAAAATTGTGTTATTTCGGTTTGCAATCCTACTTGTTTTGAAGCTATTTTGCATTTCTGAATTTCCTAGTGTTACAACCTGCCTAGATTCTAAATTTCATTATATGTTCATTATGTTCAGCTAGAATGATTTTATAGTTGCTCTGCTGTTCTGATCACCTATTGTTTGTTGCGATTCTTTTCTTAAGCCTTGCATGAAATCCTTGTATTGAAACCCTTATGGGATTGATTCTTGCCCAGAATTTGCTGTAGTAAATTTCTTTTGATGCATACTTTATGTATGCTTTACTGTTTTCCCACTTTATGATTATATGACCATTATGTGCCAATGGTACTCTGTTGTTGAGAAATCTACTATGGAGTTTGTTCAATCCTGCATTCCTTAGTGTCTGCGTAAAACTTCTAATTGAACTTCAATATACTTAGTTTCTTCTACTGTGTATGACCAATTGGCATAAGCCCTGAAGTCTACATTTTTCATTAACTTTAAGTCAATATTTCTTCCTACCATGAGTTCTGCAGATTCTGGAATCCTTGGGTATACTCAGCATGTTAAGTTGTTTGTCGACTATTGTGGATCATTTATGCTATCCTGTTATTATGTGCAAATTGATGTTCCCCTAACAATAACTCTATTTGACTGTCATGATTAAAACTCCTAGGTCTAAAGTTGTAACGACCCGACCGGTTATTGTTAGCAATTACACTTCGCTTGGTAGTTTGGGGGCACAAGTAGCCCCGTATGACGTGTAATAACTTGTGTGAATTGTCGGCGTTGGTTTTCAAGTATTTCAGAACTTGTTTGGAAGAATGAATTCATTGTTGAAGCTTTAAGTTGGAAAAGTTGATCAAGTTAGACTTTTTAGTATTCGACCTCGGGTCGGAGTTTTGATGATTCTGTTATGTCCGGATGGTGATTTTTGACTCGGGTGTATGTCCGGATTTGCATTTGGATAATTCTAGAAGGTTTCAGCACTAATTGGCGAAAGTTGGAAATTTGAAGGTTTGCAAATGTTCATAGGTTTGACCGCGGTTTAACTTTATTGTTATTGGGACTGGATTTCGATTTTGTAACTTATAGTAGGTCTGTTATGTCATTTGTGACTTGTGTGCCAAATTTGAGATCAATCCGAGGTGTTTAGGCTTGTTCGCCGTTAGTTTTGAATTTTGAAAGCTCATTAACTTCATTAAGTCGGTTTGAGGTACGATTTGCGATTTTGATGTTGTTAAGTATGATTTGAAACATCGAGTAGGTCTGTGTTATGATTTGTGATAATCGGCTTAATGTATGCATATTTTGATATATACCGCCTCACATTTTGCTCATGTCTCGACGATTTGAGATGTTTAATATGATTATTTGTGCTAACTTTTGGTATTTCTATGTGTAGGGATCATTCGGATGCAATTTGGGACGAAATGGTGCGCATTGGAGCGAAATCGGGACAAAAAGGCAAAAAATGAAATCTGAGGGCCACAGCCAGCGTGGGGCACTAGTTGTGGCACAATTTATAGCAGCCAAAATATTTGAGCGCCAGGGCCAGCGCCCCACGCTGCCCTGGACGCTCAAGACGGGAAAATGTCCTTTTTCGACTAGGACTCGGTTATTTCGACCCCTAGACGCCCCCAACTCATATAAAAGCCAACCTAAACCTATTTTTGAAGGAGAGGACATTTTGAGAGAAAAGACACAAGCACAAAGCCGTCGTAGAGGCTGGAATTCATCAAGTTCCATCTTTCTCTCACCAAACTTAGTAATTTTTATGTTTCTTT
>AWOL01S0142937.1:0-15096 GCA_000715115.1 Nicotiana otophora
TGTTCGTACGGGGTCCCGAGGGGCTCGGGTGAGTTTCGAATAGGGTTGGGTTGTGTTGTGCTCATTTTTTTATGTTTTGACTTCGTTTCTTCAAGCATAAATGGTACTAAATTACGAAAATGAGCTCCAATTTCTATTTTGACTAAAGCATTAGATCCGTATCATAATTACTGACCCATATAAAAAATAATCGTCGAATTTGGACATCGTATGAGGAAGTTATGCTCATTTTAGTGTCGAAGAAGAGAATTGGTGCTTCGCAGATGGGAAGTTGGGTCCACATTTGCGACCCTGCCGGTGTGAAAAATGGTCCGCAAAAGCGTAAAATGACACCTGGAAATGCGCAGGTGCGGATTTTGTTTGTCGCAAAAGCGAAAATCCCTTAGTATAAAAAATCTGACCGCATTATTTTGGTATTTTGAGCATATCTTGAGTTCTAGAGCTCTGATTGAGGTGATTTTCACGACATTCTTCTCGTCTTTTCATCGGGGTCAGTATCTAATTATAATTTTTATATTTTAATATTATTACAGAAGTTAATTTTTTAATAAATCCATATTTTGATTGGAGAATTAGGAATTTTTATCAAAAACTTTTCTAAAGAGAATAATTGGGGTTTGAACATCGATTCGGAGTCGGAATTGGATGACATTAGTATGGTTGGACTCATAATTGAATGGGTGTTCGGATTTTGTGAATTTTTTTGGGTTTCGAGGTGCGGATCCAATGTTGACTTTTGGGTTAACTTTTTATTTTTTGTTAAGAATGAAGCTTTATTATCCGGAATCGTTTCCTATGAGTTTTATTTATGATTTGAAGTTATTTTGGCTAGATTTGAGCTGTCCAGAGGTTGTTTCACTTGAGAAGGCCATTTTAGAGTAACGATATAGCTTCTTTGAGGTAAGTATCTTGCCTAACTTTGTGTGGGGGAAAACTACCCCTTAGGATTTGAGTCATTTGTGCTAATTGTGTCATATGAAGGCCGTGTACGCGAGGTGGCGAGTACGTACTCGTGCTTATTTATAGAAATTTGACCATTTAGGGCTCTTAGGTTCACATGTTCATTAGATTTAAAGTTGTTTTAGCATTCTAAATCCTTCATTTACTAAATTTACCCCTACGTGTCTTATTTTGAATTAATTGATTCATATTTTACCCTTATTGCTAATTAAACGCCTATGTGCCTTAATTGAAGGAAGATATTGTCTCTTTTATTAACATGCTATCTTTTCCGTAATTGCTTATCCATAATTGAGGCTATTTTTATTCTTTCCATAATTGCTTTTCTTTAATTGAAATCATTATTATCTTTTCCGTAATTGCTTATCCTTAATTGAATTTATTAGTATCTTTTCCGTAATTGCTCAACTTTAATTGAAATTTTGTTATCCCTTTCATTGTTGACTTATCCTTATTTAGAATCATTGATACATGCTATCTACCACCGAGTTTTACTTTTGTGGAAATCATTATTGCACACTATCTCTCCCCTTGTTAAGTTATTCTTGTTGAAACCATTATTCTCTGTTATCTCTTTCATTGTGAGCTTGTTCATCCGTTTCTTTGTGTTCTAAAGTTCTTGAGTTGATTTACTTGCCATATTCTCATGTTATTGTTGTTGTTGTACCCAGTATTGTAGAGCCGGGGGCTATGCGTGGTTGTGGTATTGAAATTGTTTTGAGAAAATGTTGTGGCATATGGGAACGTATTGTGAAAGTCATTTTATCGTGTTGTTATGTTTTGGAACACGAGGTATTGTCGAGAGGATTGTCGGGGTGTTCGCACATGAGTTGTCCGTGATATTATTACTATTATTATTTGCACATACGGCATGACAAGGCAGGCTATATATGTGGGTTGCACATGTGGCGAGACAAGGTGGGAATATTATTATGTGCATGCAGTGAGATAAGGCAGACATTTACTTTATTATTGTGCACATGGCGAGACAAGGTGGGCTATGTCGGAGAATGATTTGTGATGGCCTGGGGGCATTGTTATTGTTGTTGTTTTTGTAGTGGTGTGCCTACCCTGTAAGAGTTATACCGTGTATATTTCATGTGATCGTTTCTTATGTGTCATTCATTGTCTCTACTCTTACTTGTTAACTTGAATTGTGGTAGAACACTTGCACAAACATACACGCAAATAAATCACCCATATCGGTTTAAGAAGATGAATCCTGATGTTATTGACCATTTACATGTACTCCCGTGTACTTGCCTTCTGTGTGAGAGTTATCCTGTTAGCACGTGAGTCATCCGTGCGGCTATGAATTTATAAAGTGGGGAAAAGAGGCCAAGTAGTTAGGGTTCAAGAATTGGGACCCGTGATTTATGATTATGAGGTTTGGTACCTCGTGGAAATTTCCGAATATATATGATGTAAAAGCGGTTGTTCTTGTTGAGTTGTTACTTGTTTTCCTTTATTTGATTTCATTGGACTTAGACTGCGTCCAGCTTAGTCTACAACATTACTATCTATTTCCTTCTTGTTGCTAATTGTTGTTTCTAGTGTTTCATTGCAAGTATTGTTTTGTCTTCCTTACCATACTTAGCTTTATATTAACATTGTTTCCCCGTTTTTCACCTTCATACTTGTTTAGCTTTTTTCATAGAGTAGGTGTCTTGATTGTCTCTCATCACTACTCCACCGAGGTTAGTCTTGATACTTACTAGGTACCGATGCGGTGTACTCATGCTATGCTTTCTACAATTTTTTGTGCAGATGCAGGTATTTCAGAGTTGGTTGATCAATAGCTAGCTGTTCGGGTTTTGCTGTGGAGATTCAAGATAAACCTGTCATCGCATTCACAGGCCTCGAAGTCACCTTCTGATATTGTATATGTACTATTTATTTATATTCCGAAAGAGTTGTATTTAGATATTTTTCTAGCAAACTCAGTAGAGCTTATGACTTGTACTACCGGTTTTGGGATTGTTGGCTTGTATGGAAATTTCCAAATCGAAATTCATAGTTGTTGGTTAAATTTTGCTAATAATTCATCAAGTATTAGGCTTACCTAATCTTAGAGACTAGGTGCCGTCACGACATCCTACGGAGGAAAATTGGGGTCGTGACATCCCCTCCCTAAATTATGTATAGCATTTGTATTCTTGATTTTCTTAAATAAGCACTTTTGAACCCATGTTGGAGTGTGTATTCTGTCTTAGTGGTAAATCAGAGGCGAAGCCAAGATTTCAGCTTTATGAGTTCTGGATTTTAGATCGCCAATGTCAAATACTAACAACTGGGTTCTAAATTTAATATTTATTCATATTTAATAAATTTGTTAACATAAATGGGTTCAACCGAACCCGTAGCCGGGCTTCTAGCTCCGCCCATGTGGTCAATTAGTGCATTTGCAACCCAAAGGTTAGGGTTCAATTCCTACTTGCTCCCTTATAGTTTTTAATTAAACATGCTTCTTTTTCTTTATTGTTTCCTTTTCTTAAACATGCTTATTTTTCTTTATTGCTTCCTTTTCTTTCTTGGTTCTACCTAAAGTTATTCTTTAAAGAACGCTTTCACTAATAACGCAAAATCATGTATACATAAAAAGATTTACATAATAGGATGGATGAAGAACTTTTTAGTAATTTTTAGCTTGCTATATATAACGTAAGATATTTAAAACGGTAAGTAATAATTTTATTATTGATAGTTTTAAAAGTATAAAAACTTGTCGAGGAAAAATAATGCTAATATTAATTAGAGTTTGCTCGTCAACTTGGATAATCGCAAAAAAAAATTATATTGTCAATTCATATATTTATAAAGATATTAGTGTACTCATGCTCTTAACATCCTCGATGTGCCTCTTGGATATGCAGCCTGTAGATCTTGGCAAAATTTGACAGTTCTCTGAAGAGAATTTTACCTTTCTATATACTATATGAAACCTTATTACCCTCCCTACTCAAGTTGTAATTTAATTACATGGGCATATATAATTTATCAATTATATACATCTTAGGAATTAATGAGATATTCCCTCCCCCCACGTTTCTCCTTTAATCACGCTAAAATGTATCTAACGTACATATCTCACTCCCCCATGTATCTCAGTCCACACCTCCCATGATTCTGATCCTCTCTCCCTCCATTAAGGCTTTCTTCCATTTTTGTTCAAAAAGCTTTTACAATTTCTCTCTCAAATTTTCTGATTTTTCTCTCAAAATCCCTACAAAATCGTTATTGCTTCAAATTTTCCTTCCCTTACAATAAAGAATAACGAAACTACGAGGAATAGCCCCAAAAAGCTACTGATAGTGATATTCCTAATTTTGATTTGGGTGCTTTCTCACAGGATTCACCCCCAAAAATGGTGAAATTCAGACATGCAACACTAGAGAGAAAGACCAAGCTTTCTCCTCGTGAAGCTAGGGAAGAGGCTCGAACACAACTCAAGAATGACAGGGATGCTGCTGAAGCTTTGACATCATCTAAATCAGTAAAACGAAAGGGCAAAGAAATTACTCGTGATGATGATTTCGTCGAAGAAGCAGTTATTCTGAAACCTGCCAAAAAAATTAAAGTTTCTTCTACTGACAAACCTTCAAAAAAGAAGAAGGTTCAAAAATCTCCTACAAACATACCCCAACAGTCATTAGAGAAGCTAAAATTGTAGTACTTACAATATTTGGTTGTTATTCTTACTTAAAAAACTATTTTCATTCTCATCCTGATACCTATTTGTTTTTGTTCTATAATTGTAGAAATTTTGTATACATTGTGTATATTTCTTGGTTTTTATCAAATTTTTTACATATTTCTGAAAATTATAGATTTGTTGTATATTATTTGAAATAATTTTGTTAGGATATGTATTACATGATTTAGTTGGGTTTGTTGGTTAATTATTTATATATTTGTAGATGTTAGTTTCATTTTCTGTAAACAAATTGTATATATTATGTCAAGTTGTTAGTTTTTCCCCCAATATTTTAAATGTACATACTTTGTAGTTTCTTGCTCTAAATAAATAATTGTCAGTTCATTTGTAGCTTAAATGTAGTTAAGTTGTTGTATTTGTTATTGATTTTGTAATTTATTTATCTGCAATGCATTATTATATTTCTAGCTGTAGATAAAGTGTAGCAACATTGTTATTATTTTGTTTTCTTGTCTTTAAACTTATTTTATTAATTATTTTTTCCATTTGGTGCAGAATCAGAGATTGTTTTCACTACATGATGTTGATTATGATATTACTAGATTTCAAACATTATCCGACCCTGCTGTCCCTGCCCAAATATAGTTATTATTGTCTGAAAATGGTATAAAATTGTTTAAGAAGACATGTTTTGGGCACTTTCTTCGCATGCCCAAAGTGCCCAAAACATGTATCCAAAATTAGGCAATTCACCTTCTGATGAAGTATGAATTGAACACATCTGGGTCTGATGTTTTCACTATAGAGATGAAGGGTGAAAGGCTAAACTTTGGGTTGAGCGAGTTTGTGTAACGACCCGACCGGTTATTTTGAGAATTTGCACTTCGTTCAGTAGTTTGAGGGCATGAGTAGCTCCGCATGATGTATTATGACTTATGTGAATTGTCGGTTTTGATTTTCAGGTTATTCGAAATTGATTTGGAAGAATGAATTTCATGATTGAAGCTTTAAGTTGGAATAGTTGACCAAGTTTGACTTTTGTGTATTTGACCCACGGAAGAGAGTTTTGATGGTTCCGTTAGGTTTATAGGGTGATTTTAGACTCGAGCGTATGTCCAGATTTGCATTTGGATATTTCTAAAAGGTTTCAGCATGAATTGGCGAAAGTTGGAAATTTTAAAGGTTTGGAAAATTTATAAGTTTGACCTGGAGTTGACCTTGATGATATCGAGTTCGGATTGTGGTTCCGGGAATTTGATATGTTTGGGACGTGTTTGCAAAATTTGAGCTCATTCCGGGTTGATTTGATATATTTTGACGCGAGTTTTGGAAGTTGAAAGTTTAAAAGTTCACAAAGTTTGATTTGAGGCCTCGAGTAGGTCCGTGATATGTTACGGGACTTATGTGAATGTTCGGATGGTCCTGAGGGGCTCAGGCGTGTTTTGGATCGAATTCAGATCATTTTCCTTTATTTTGGCATTTCTGGTTCTACTAAACATCTGGTTTCTTTATATGCGATCGCGTAGAGTTAATCGCGATCGTGTAGAGTTGTTTGATGGTTGGGGAAAAGTTGTTTGATGGTTGGGGAAAAGTTGTTAATTGTGTTTGCGAGTCCTCAGACGCGTTCGCGTAGGTTGCTGTAGTTTAAGCAACGCGTTCGCGTAGTGATTTGGACTGAGCTGGGCAGCGGCTGTTTCTCTTCACGTTCGCGGTTTTATTTCGACAATCGCATAGTTTGTGAGCTTTGTGTACCGCATTCGCATGGCTTTATACGCAATCGCATATGGTATTTTCTAGGGAAGTGCTTTTCCTTTTTCGTGACCGCGAGGGTATTTCTGCGATCACGATTTATTGATTTGCCGAGTGATTATAATGTACTCTACGTCGGAAGTTTCGGCCATTTTTACATATTTGGAGCTATGGAGCTCGGATTGAAGCGATTTTGAGGCTATTTTCACCATATGGATTGGGGTAAGTGTTTTCTACTCGTTTTGATTTTATTTCATGAATCTATCTTCATTTTTGGCATTTGATTGAGGATCTTAAGAGAGAAATTGGGGGTTTCTGCCTAAAGTTTCATAGAATGAATTTTGTTTGAGTTTTCAACACCGATTTGGAGTCGAATTTGAATGAAACTAGTACAGTTGGACTCGTAATTGAATGGATTGTTGGATTTTATAAGTTTTGTTGGGTTTCGAGGTGCGGGCCCGGGTTTGACTTTTGGTTGACATTGGGATTTGATTGAAGATTCAATCTTTATCATTTATAATTGTTTCCTTAGGCATTATTTGATGTATTTGAGTTTCTTTTGGCTAGTTTCGAGCCATTCGGAGTCAGTACACACGTGATGGCATCTGTGGAGTCTCGTTTGGCTTGCTCGGTATTGGATTTGGCTTGTTCGAGGTAAGTAACACTTCTAAACTTGGTGTTGAGGGTATGAACCCCTAAATATGTGTTATGTGATTGGTGTTGAGGTAACACACATGTTTGGTGACGGGCATGTGGGCATGCACCGTGTGAATTGTGACTCAGTTATTTTTGTGCTACTGTGTAGTTACCTAATCTTATCTATAACAGTAAAATCTCTACGTGCTAGAGTAATTGAGTTGTGATCCATGTTAGAAATCATGCTTAGGCCATATGCTGGTACTGTTGGGACCCATAAAGGTCGTGTTACATGTTGAATTAATTGCTTGATTTGAAATTTATACTCAGTCACATCCATTATTTGCATATCACATCTCAATCTCTATTGTCCTATATTCATATATCGTATCATCAATGTTTGAGCTGGTGATCATGATTTTTGTGAGCCCGAGAGACTGGAGAAATTGATGACTGAGTGACGCCGAGCGCCTGTTGTGAGTGATATTTATGGGAATGGGTTGCACGCTGCAGCATGCTTTATTGATTCATGCTAGAATTTGGCTTAATATAGCGCTTGGGCTGGATTGGACCCTCTGAAGTCTGCACATTCATAGTGGGCATAATTGCTATGGATTTTTGGGCTGGATCTGCCCTGGATTCATTTGCATTGGGTCGGGTTTGCCCTGGATTTATTTATGTTTGGGCTGGATCTGCCATGTACAGTAGTGAGTGACTGAGTGTGCTGAGTATTGAGCATGGTGAAAGAGATTACGAGGCAGTGATATTGAGTACTCTGAGAATGTGAGTACATGAGTTCATAACTGAGGTGCATTACATACGACATGCGTACTTGAGATACATGCATATAGATGCATTTTCTCATGCTACCCGGATTTGGTGACATTCATGATTTCACTTGCATATTGACATGTAGGTATAGAGTTGTACTTTCCTCATACTATCTGAAAATGAAACCTCTTAATTATAATTGAAAGATTTTTGGGGAAAATTACAGTTTTCAGATTTACTCATATCTATGGTTATTTGGTAAAAAGAACTGAGTTTTATTGATATCTTTGAAAAACATGCCTATTTTCCCATAGATGTGAACGAGTTGAGCGTCGTACCTCTGAATTATTTCTTGTATCATTTTTATTATGTTGTTATGAACTGTTGTTGGCTATTGGAGTTGGACCCCGGCCCTTGTTTCAGCTCGTAACTACTTTCAACATAAAGTTAGATTTGTTACTTATTGAGTACATGGGGTCGGTTGTACTTATACTACACTTCTGCACCTTGCATGCAGATGTTGGATGCTGATGTTGCTGCGTACAACATGAGATAGATCTGAAGATGTACTTGCGTTCTAGTTATGGCTATCACTTGTCCTTGGTAACATTAGATTCAAATTCTATTAATTTACATTGCAAACATATGTTGTAATTATTTTAGTTCAGTCTTGTAAAAAAATCTTAATCTTAGAAGCTCATGATTTGTACTACCAGTCCTTGGAAAATTCTTTATATAAAAGCAGTTGCATTTTCATTTATTCTCTTAATAAAGTTTATTAAATTGGATAGTTGTTAATTTGCCTACCTAGCGGGTTGGGTTAGGTGCCATCACAACTTGTTGGGTCATGACAAGTTGGTATAAGAGCTCTAGGTTCATAGGTTCTACGAGTCATGAGCAAGTGTCAAGTAGAGTCTTGCGGATCGGTATGATGACGTCGATACTTGTCTTCGAGATGCTACAGGGCATTTAGGATAAACTTCCCATCTTTCTTTCCTTATCGTGGGGCATTGATTCAGCTTGAAGCGTAACTCTTTGAATCCCTTCCACGCATTCGTGTGCGCATGTGAGCGCTCAGTATCAGCTTTACTTCAACGACTTGTAAATTCCATGGATGAGGTGCGATATGTGATTTTTGTGTGCTGATGATGGGCTAGTCTAGAGGACTTGAGGCCGGGTTTTGACTGTAGCTCGAGCACGAGGATTTTGGTTGTGTGATCACGTGCTTTTAGACGAGATGTGTTCTTATTAGTGGAATTTGTGGCTCGATGAGTGGTTAGATGACCATATGATGACTATGGTGTGACTGCGGGATATGTTCAGATGGTTTGAATGTGATGGGAAGAGTTTGCTTGGGATGTGAAAAGGACTATTGGGTGCTTGATTTCTATCTGATGTGACGTATAGTCTCGAGTTATGAGTGTGTTGAAAGATTTTTTTCATGTTGTTTAATTGTGGAACGAAGTAGTTTTTCATGTCTTATTGTGAGTTTAGACTCAGGAAGTTTAAGTGATGGCATAGTAGTTGTGGCTGTGCAAGGTTATAGAGAGATGTCAGTTTGAAGCTAAGCATATGGATTATCACCTGCGGTGTAATCTACGGATGTGTGATCCTTATGATGTTGTGTGGAGGCTTTCTTTTCTACTAGTGGGGTATATTTGTACGATTTGAGTTTGGATCGATTGTAATAGTTGACCTGACCGTCATGTGGATGTATGCGAGCTTAGTAGATGATTTGAGGTACTATATGGTTTTTGTTGTGTGAGCTTATGAAATATTTAGTTGAATCTTCCTACGGTATTATGGTAGTAATAGAGTATTGGTATTGTGAATTATCGAGTGTTTTTATCTATGGCTTTGAGCCAAGTGGGGGAGTCTGCTATCACCGATTTAATTGCATAGTTATGTGTTATACTGGTTTCAGTTTGAGGCATACTTGTTAATCAGATGTGACTTACGGTGGTTGCGATCGAAGATAACTCGAGTGAAGAAATTCCTGGATATGGGTTATGTTACACTTTATGGGTATATGGGAATCATGGGATGATTGAGTTGTTATTTGTGAAGGATGTACTGCACGTGGAGTAGGAAATTGCTCGGTTGCTTAAATGTGTGGATTACTTCTTTGGGTGTTGTCGTGCTAATGTGGCACAAGTCGTTCAGCCCGTTTGGTTGGTGCAATTGAGATTTGAGCAGAGTGGATGACTCTCGAGAAAGTTCTGATGGATTCAAGATTTATATGTAGCAATTGAAAATTTTGCGGATTTGTATATGGCTAGAATCTGAGATTTNAGGCCTTAGGACAGTGTAATTTTATTCTATGATCTTATGGGGTGAGTTTTGGTTGAGGATCATGGTATTATGGTGAGGAGGAGTGTCAACTTGAAGGTAATTCAGAAGAAACTTGGAGGAAACATGATAACTTGGTAGTAGGTTGGATCAGTACGGTAATGGTATGCTCGATTATTTTGCTTCTTATGATGAGGTGATGCTTTACGGGTGTTTTGTGGCAATACTCTTGGGTTTGGCAACCTGCGTGGCTTGGTTGAGTTAGAGAGATTCAATTCTGATGGATTGGTTGTGAGTTAATGGGTTTCGAAGAGTTTTGATGGTTTTTACCACGGTTTGAGATGGATATTTCCTACCGGCGTGAGGAGCATATTGCGTATCATGATTTTCTCCCGGATGGGATCAATGGAAGGTTTATGACTGATCGGGTATGTGTTCTTCTAGTGAATCAGAGTTGATTATAAGATTCTCGTACTTTTCATATGATGGTATGATAGATTCGGTACGTTGTGTGGGGTTAAGATTTGCATGTGCAAGGCCACATGTTAGTTTGGAAGGGAAGGCCATGAATTCTTAGACAACATGGATGGCTTCAGATGTCTATATGAATGCTATAACTACTTGGTAATTCCTTAAAAGGGTGCACATTTCACAAGGTGCCCTATGTCTTGACTTACGAATGCTTCATTGGTTTTGTTGTACTTGCCTGGTTGATCAACTGCTGATATTCAGATTTTTCTATATGGCACAGAAGAATTATAGAAGTATTCATTGTGAGATGATCGTGTATGAGAGATGTGTTAGACATTCGGGCGGTGGAGTTGGGATCAGATATGGTGATTCGTGTGTTCTACGGATTTGGAGACTGAGAGAGTTCTCGAAAACAGATTGTTTCCGGGTTGTGTACTGTGAAGATGTAGCCAAAGCTGGACAGATGTTAGTATGTGTTATGGCTAGGTCATTGTAGACTTTCAGAGGATTATTTATATAATTGTGGATGACCAGGGTTGATTAGGGGCCCATTGGTAGGCCTAATGGGGATGTGTATTCTACGCCGGGTCAGATGAGTTGACTCCGTACTACTATTATTGAGGGATGTGCCATTCGATTAGAATTGATGTTATTCATATATGGTGTGTTCTATGAGTTACTCTTCTATTCTACAAGGAGTTGTGATTCATTGGTTATATGCACACATGGTGCGGTTCTATTTGGGCCTTATAGCAGGATTTAAGCGAGATGGGTATTAGGGTGTTGCGTGATTGATTGCACATTGGTTATGCTCTTTCCGGGCCGTGGTATTGTGTTATTTGTTTCTCCGTGGTTATGGTCATGTACCTTGGGTACTTGCTGTCGAATTGCGTGTGGTTGTTGATTTTGGGCATGGTAGCTTGAGGTATTTCATATGGACCAGTGTTTGGATGGGGTCACACATTGCAGGGGAATGCTGAGATATGATACTTTGTATTAGATTCGTGTCTTATGGTTCTACGGTGGGTGATGAGTTCTTAGTATTGCGTTGTGGTGGTACTTTTTGAGCTTGCGGGATAGTTCTCTCATTTGAGTCATTTTCTATGACTGAGTACACTTGAATTGTTGCATATTGGTGCATGGATTACACGGTTTGTGACTTAAGGTTTTATTGGTGTGGCATGTCAGTAGGGAAGTTGTATTTGATAAGATAAGGTCGTCGGACCTAGAATGGGCGCTATTGGATCTGATTGCGGTACATTTGGAAGGATAATATCGGAAGTCAGCTTAGAAATTGGCTATAGTTCTTGTCAAAGGAGGGAGAGTTCCATGACTTGTTGGTATGATAAGTGGTTACGAGTTTCTGCGTGTTTCTTTCATCATCGGCAGTGTAAAAAGGTTTTACAATAGGGTTTTGTTCGATATGTGGTTTATTACCGATATTGGGTTTGTATTTAGTAGCTACTATGGTTAGAGGTTATTGCTGTAAGCATCTGAGTTATGTGGTATAGTATGTGATTGCATCTTGGGCTTTGGTTATGGCTTGATACAACTTGTTCAGACTTATACAGTGTGTAGATGCGAGATTCAGATCTTGTAAGGAATTCCGGATGTTGGAAATTAGGTTCAAAGGCTTACAGACTAA
This sequence comes from Nicotiana otophora, assembly GCA_000715115.1. NCBI lineage: Eukaryota > Viridiplantae > Streptophyta > Magnoliopsida > Solanales > Solanaceae > Nicotiana > Nicotiana otophora. Next base: position 12,177 of record AWOL01S0142937.1, read on the forward strand.
GATTAAAGTAATGATCTTCAGTTATGATGTGTTTTCAGACTTACACGGATTGGGGTGACGTGGGATCAGCCCCGGGATATGTGCATGGTAAGGTTACACGACGGTTGGAAGAATGAATTTCAAGTTTGACTTTTGTATATATGACCATGGAACGGAGTTTTGATGGTTCCGTTAGGTCCAGAGGGTGATTTTGGACTCGGGCGTATGTTACGGCCCAAAATCTCACCCGTCGTGATGACGCCTATCTCTATACTAGTCTAGCCGACAATCTCAATAAACCATATAGCTTTTAAATTTGAAAGCACAATAATTAAATTCAGCGATAGAAATCTCACAAGTACAAATATAAACACTCCCAAAACCCGGTGTTACTGAGTTCATGAGCATCTAAATGATAACAAAGTCGGACTACTAAAAACACTATCTGAAAATGTAGAACAGTAGAAAAACTGAAAGGGAAGAGAGTCAAGGTCTGCGGACGCCAAGCAGCTACCTCAATAATCTCCAATAGATAAACTCTGAGAACTAGCAACTGCCGTGTCCAGAAGTAACGGATTTGCACACGAGGTACAAGGTGTAGTAAGAGCACAACCAACTTAGCAAGTAACAAAACTAAATAAAGAACTGAAACTAGTGACGAGCTTCACAGCTGAGTCCAATTACAGTAATTTCCGACATAATAAAGTAGGCATGCTTTCAAGTTCAACAATTAAGGCCAAAACAGTAATTTCATGTCAAGTTCAACTGAAACATAAGATAATATCTATCAGAAATTTCCAAGACAGTGATAAAATGACAACTGAAGTGCAACAATAATGAAATCAAATCACTCATCTCAGAACTCGCACTCAGTAGGTACATGCGCTCACTGGAGGTGTGTACAGACTCCGGAGGGGCTCCTTCAGCCCAAGCACTATAATCCGCACGGACAACTCACGTGCTGCACGGACAACTCACATGCTATAGTATCAATATTTGGATCCACACGGAACTCACGTGCTACACGGACAACTCATGTATTGCACGGACAACTCACGTGCCATAATATAATATCTGGATCCGCACGAACAACTCACGTGCTATAATATAATATCTGGATCCGCACGGACAACTCACGTACTGCACGGACAACTCACGTGCTATAATATAATATCTGGATCTGGCCCTCAGCCTAACTCAGTCGTAAATCTCTCTAGTCTCTCGGGCTCCCAATAATCATGAACAATTAGCCCAAACAACAATGATATGATGCATCAATAATGAACAATAGAGACTGAAATAAAATAAACAAGTAAACTGTGACTGAATACAAAACAATAATTTAGTAGATAATTCAACATGTACACAACCTCTGTGGGTCCCTACAGTGCCAACATATAATCTAAACATGATTTGTGGTTCAATTTCTCTACTACATGGAGAATGTACAAATAACAACAGATTATTAAATTATACAGTTCCATGGAATTTGACCAAGTCACAATTCCTACGGTGCACGTCTACATGCCCGTCACATAACATGTGCGTCACCTCAAAATCGATCACATAATACAAAATTTGGGGTTTCATACCCTCAAGACCAAATTTAGAACTGTTACTTACCTCAAACCGTGAAATTATTTATTCTGCAACGCCTTTGCCTCGGGAATCGGCCTCCAAATGCCTCGAATCTAGCCACAAATAATCCGATTCAGTCAATAAAAATTATAGGAATTAATTTCATATGAAAAAACAAATTTTCCATCAAATATCCGAATTTCACCAAAAATTTGCTCGTGGGGCCCACCTCTCGAACCCGACAAGAGTTACAAAATCCGAATACCCATGCAACCACGAGTCTAAGCATACCAATTTTACCAAAATCCGACCTCAACTCGGCCTCCAAATCTTCAAATCTTATTTTCAAATCCCTAAGTTCAAATCCCCGATTTAACCTCAAAAACATGTAATCTAATCATATTATTCGATGATAATTCAATATTATGAAGTAGAATTGATCACAAGTGACTTACCTCAAGAGTTTCCGTGATTTCTCTCTCAAAAATCGCCTCACCCACTTTTGGAAATGTAAAAAATGACAAAATTGCTCGGACTCCTCTATTTTTAGCATTTTGTCCAGGTTTCTCACACCTGCGACCCTCTATCCGCACCTGCAGAACCGCTTATGCGGTGCATTATTCTGCTTATGCGGAAGCCACTTATTTCCCCAACTCCACACCTACGCTCGAAATTCCACACTTGCGGGTGCGCTTCTACGAACCCCTCACCGCACCTGCAGCCACGCATATGCGAAAAACTCTTCGCAGCTACGGCCTTCGTCCTCCCCAGCCTTGGCCGTTTCTGCGATGGCCCTTGCGCACTTGCAGTGTCGCACCTGCGAGCCAATATCTGCAGGTGTGATTACATCAGATGGTAGCAGGTTTCTAATTTTGTTCTAAGTCCGCATTTGATCCCTTAACCATCCGAAACTCAGCCGAGGCCCCCGGGACCTCAACCAAATATACCAACAAGTCCTAAAATATGATACAAACTTAGTCGAGTCTTAAAATGACATCAAAGAACACTAAAAACACGAATCACGCATAGATTCAAGCCTAATGAACTTTGAAACATTCAATTTCTACAAACAACGCCGAAACCTATCAAATCACGTCCAGTGACCTCAAATTTTGCACACAAGTCATAAATGACATAACGAACCTATTCCAATTTCTAGAATTAGATTTCGACCCCGATATCAAAAAGTCAACCCCCGGTCAAACTTCCCAAAAATTTGACTTTCGCCATTTCTAGCATAATTCCATTACGAGGTCGTTTACACATAAGTCAATATTTGGTCAACTTTTCCAACTTAAGTTTTCAATTATGAGACTAAGTGTCTCATTTCACTCCGAAATCCTTCCGGACTCGAACCAACTTA
>AWOL01S0142939.1:0-19060 GCA_000715115.1 Nicotiana otophora
ATACCACGTCATATCTCTTACACCCACGTTATAGGTAACGTCCATCCAAATAACGGCTTTTATACTTGAGATATTAAATATTTTTTTTTCTTTTTACATCCATATTAAACTGTGAATTCACTATAATACTGAAAGTGATATTACATAACACATTCTCTATTTTCCAGCTTTTGATGAATTCATACTTGAGAATTTGATGTTATGTCTAGGATCCCATTTTATTTCACATAAGGAAATTTTTAACATAATACCCCCATAGTACATGTGTTATTCTCTGACACATTCATCCATTCGAGACTCTTGCGACTCACAATCATCCGAATCTGTCTAAAATATTCCTTTATTCTTCGGAGAGCCTAGCATGATATTATCTTTTCTTGATCATATTGTCACGACCCCAATTCCCCACCGAAGGATGTCATGATGGTATATAGTCTCTAAGACTAGGTAAGCCTAACATGCATGGAGAAATAGCAGAAATGATAATAGAATCTTCAAATTTAAACCATCTAGCTATCATAAAAGATCTGAACAATACCGTTGACAATAACTCCCAAAATCTGGTGAGACTGAGTCATAAGCTCAACACGAATATACCGTAAAATCCCCAATACATCATTGTCTAAATAAAGAGTAAGCAGTGAAAAAACAAGGACACAGGATGACTTCGAGGCATGCGGACTCCAAACAGGTATATCTTGAAGTCTCCGAGATGTATAGCCAAATCACTGATGCCTAGCCTGATATGAAGTACCTAGATCTGTACAAAAAGATGTGCAGAAGCATAGTATAAGTATACCACATCGGTACTCAGTAAGTATCAAGCCTAACCTCGGTAAAGTAGTGACGAGGCCAGGTCAAGACCCCTACTAGGATAAGAAAAAGAAGCTAAACAAGTATAATACTGCCTAAGAATGGAAACGAGGAAAAATGAGGCACTGAAGAAATACAACAAGACAGACCACAGCTGAATTTAAAGCAATAAATGCAACAAGGAAGAAAGACATAATAAGAACATCAAGAAAACAATATGGATAGATACAAGTGAGATAAATGAGAGATAACAACAAGAATCACAACCAAGGTACCGCCTTGTAATCTCATTGCACAATCACAATCACAATCACAATCTTTCATTATACTGTCGCGTGAGCCTTTCATTTAGATAGTTTTGAAAATAATTTTTCCGAGATAGCTACATGCACTTTAGCGCACCTTATGTCATCGCGTGGCTTCAAGTAATTCCCTTACTAGCAACACGCACATAAATCCCACCTTATGCCACCCCATGCACATTAATCCTTATCCTTATACCTCCGCATGCGCATCATAACATAATCACAACTCACACCACAAGTGTCCATATGCCACAACTTGCCAAAAGAATCAACAATACCAATGTTTCCACAATAAATAGCCCATGGCTCAACCACAATGTATACAAGAGTCTCAACAATAGCAAACTGAAAGTGAATAGCTCAACAAGAATGGTATTTCAACAATAAACAACTTTGTCTCAATGTGATCACGACTTTTACAACTTCAACACCAATAACTCAGCAAGAAGCTATTTGATGAAAACAACAACTTTAAGTAAATAATTCAACAATTAAAGAAATAACAGAAAATAAGGAAGACAATAACTTCAATTAAATAGTATAAGAGCAAATAACAAGTAAAAGGTAGAACAAGTGTTAACAATGTCAAATAAGGTATGTGAGAGTAGATTAATACATGTAAGGGTAGACTGACATTGAAAAAACTAACATGCTATGACAATTCAATTAAAGGCGTGAAAAGAGTCCAAAACTCCTAAACCGGTCAAATACGACATATAGCTCGTGTACCCACTCGTCACCTTGCGTACACGGCATTTACATATCACAAATAGCACAATCAACCCAAATCCTAAGGGGTAGTTCCCCCACACAAAGTTAAGCAAGATACTTACTTCAAACATAAGCCTTTTCCGCGAATATTCAACTTCGGACGGCTCGAATCTACCCAAAATAATTTTATACCATAAATACAACTATAGGAAACTATTCCGGATAATAAAGTTGTAATCTTTAAGGAAAATCAAAAATTCAACCAAAAGGTCTACCCCGGGCAACGTACAAAATCTGAACACCCATTCAATAACGAGTCCAACCATATTGAAATTATCCTATTCCGACCTCAAATCAATCTTTAAATCCTCAATTTATAGTTTAGGAAGTTTTCACAAAATTCCCCAATTTTTTCAACTCAAAACACAAATTATATGATAAAAACAATGATGGATTCATGTAATATAATCAAATCCGAGTCAAAAATATTTATCCCGATCAACTCCTTGAAAATCCCCTCCAACATCGCTCAAAACCAAGCTCTCTAACTCAAAAGATGAAAAATAACTCTAACCCTCGATTTAAAAATTTTAATATATGCTGCCCAGTGATTACTCTACACGATTGTGGAAAAGCAGATTCGATCGCGGAAAAGCACACGCGATCGCGTAGAACAAACTCCATCAGCTCACAAAAGACCCTACGCGATCGCGTGACTACAGACGCGAACGCGATGGAAGAAAATCCCAAGGCTTCGCTATCGCAACCAACTCTATGCGAACGCAATGAATAACGCGTGCCATCCCACAGCCCCTCCTTCCTCCTACGCGAACGCGATCCCCCACACGCATTCGCGATGCACAACCACCTAACCTTCCGCGAACGCAACCAAACCTTCACAAACGCAAAGAGCAAAGATCGTCTTCCAGCAAATACCCTACGTGATCGCGTCCTATTCTCCGTGATTGCGAAGAAGGAAACCATAAGCTATGAAACCAGCAATCTCAACACATGCATAAATGATTCGAACTCAATCTGAAACACACTCGGGACCCCCTTTACCCCATCCGAACATACCAAAAAGTCCTAAAATATTATATGAACTCGCTCGAAGCCTCAAATCACATCAAACAATACCAAAACCACAAATCGCACATCGATTCTAGCCTAATAAACTAATGAACTTCCAACTTCTAAAACTAATGCCGAAACATACCAAACCATCTCCAATTGACCTCAAATTTTGCACACAAATCATAAATGACACAACGGACCTATTCCAACTTCCGAAATTGGAATCCAACCCTGATATCAATAAATTCAACTCTCGGTCAAACTTCTCAATCTTCCAAAACTTCAACTTTCCAACTTTCGCCAATTCAAGCAAAAACAACCTACGAACCTCCAAATCAATATCCGTAAATATGCCTAAGTCCAAAATCACCATACGAAGATGATAGAACCATCAAAACTCCAATCTGGGATCGTCTACATAAAAGTCAAACTCTGGTCTACTCTTTCAACTTAAGCTTCCAACTTTGGGACTAAGTGTCCAAATTCATTTTGAACCTCACCCGAAACTAAACCAACCACCCCGACAAGTCATATAACCATAATATAACATAGAGGAGGCAATAAATATGGGAATGGGGCTAAAATACTCAAAATGACCGGCCGGGTTATTACACATATCAATAACACACAGTTTATTTCACTGCATTCACAATAATTGCAACTAGATTGCCTTCAAATCCAATAGATAATTCATCATAACTAATAAGTCCACTTCGTGGAAAGTTATCCAGTCTCCATTATTATGAAGCTCGTGAAATGCCCTAGCTATTGATTTTTGAACGTCGATGTCCTTTCTCCCGTTCTCTTACTTAAAAATTTTCTTTTTATAATCATCATAATAACACCAACCATAGACTTTCAACGCTTGGTAATTAACGTGATCCTGATGATATTTACATCCTTTAAGGATTGTTACTCCCTTCCAACATCGTGCCCTTCTTCTTATTTTTTTAAGTAACCACGTCTTAACTTACATAACTCATTCCTTGATTAGGAATATACTTTGGAAAATATTTTCCTATTTCATCTCGCACTAAGTGTGCACACATGACACTTTCATGTTTAACTCTCGAAACTGGTGTTCACATACTCAACTCAGGTTCATACCCGACCCAAACTTCTAGGACATCATTCGAACTATTCGTTCGTTCATTAATAGCTTGTTTGAAAAATGACGTTCCACCTTTTTAACTTCCATAACAAAATATCGTACCTCGTCCACTTACAACAAATTTGTAACCTTGGTACAACCTCTCTTGTTCTTCTTGTACTTTGTCTTCGCTAGAAAAATATTTAATAAATTCAACTTGCCCCCCTTTTTTCTCCTTCGGGTATGTAATATATCTCTTTTACAACCCATTACCTTATGGTAAAAATCCATGCCCGACTCTTCCTCAATTAGGAGTAAGTCCATTCTAAAGCCTTTGCGTATTATCTATAGACTTTATAAAGTCTTTTTACGGCAAGTAAACTTGTCTTGACCACTTACATGCCCACCTAGATGTTAGGGATCATTTATTTCTAAACCATGAATCTCATCTCACAATTTCCACTTCCGAAAAAACTTGATTACACTTGTTTTACCTTTTAATTCCGATAATAGAATGAAATTGATATGCTCATCTGAGCTCACTTGGTTCTTTTCCTGTTTAAGTACCATGATGTTCCCTAACAATAACTTATGTTGCCAAGTGTCATCTTCCTCTGCTCTTATAATAGTAATAAGATTAACACGTTATTCATCTATATCCATACAATCTGTGTAACCATCTTAACGTCATGCTCCTTAGCCCATGCTCAAATATACTTTCGGTAAGTACAACTCTATTGCGCTTTTCATCAGTCCATACTCACATATTTTCTACAAGTACCACTCTTTTATGCCTCTGAGTCCATGCCCAAATATGACATCGGCAAGTACGAATCCTTGGCGCCCTTGATTCCATGCTCAACCATCTGAACAAATACAACCCTTCACGATAAATTTGTATATCATCTTCGTGAAAATTTTTATAGTGAATCATGTTTTCACAATAATAAATGCAAGCAACTCATCATTTATCTTTATATGCCACATAAATTTTCGAACATATTCACGTATGCATTCTCGGGGCATACCCCTACTATCTATAAAATTTAATATGTAGTTACACCATGAGGATATTCGCATCTTATAAGATACCCTTAGCCTCATTCCCTTTTAGGATGCATGAGATATTGCTACATATGATTGAACCACTTGAATTTCTTTGACTCCTGAAATGTATCATTATTGTTCTCCATCTCTTTAACCTTAAGTCATTCCTGTAATATTTACAATCCATCAAAAGCATTTACTTAACCTCGTACATCATCGAACACATTCAACCTCTTTGCACATTTAACCAATATTCAACCGCTCTATTGACATACTTAAGAGAGTTTTAGGGTATACTCTCGAAACTTCATCTTTCACGAATATATTAACGTTAAAATAATATATACCCCATCTAGACAAGTTAAGTGTTGTCCTTCCATGAAGGCTTTCCTCTCTAAAAAATCTATGTTACTCCTTTAATCTCTGAGGTAATGCCTTTTGTACACTTTGTACTTTGGCATGTCTTTCACTTATCCATTTAGGCGTCTTTACATTATTCACATGTATATCTATACTCGTTATTGATAATTTATGTCATCCAAGTTACCTTGAGCATTTGAAAAAGCACTTTAATACTCTACATCTGTCGTTTGCTAACTCATGTGGTATGATAGTGATTACAACCGGCCATATCAAGTATTCATCAAATTCTTAATATCAGAATATGCTCATGATCATGCATTTACTGTCCCAATCATGCCTCATTTATATGAGTCATACTAACGCTTATTATATAGGCTTTGATGACTCACACTCTTTTACCAACAAATTCTATATCACCTTTCGATGCTCGTTACAAAAATCTTAAAATACAAACATCTTTAGTCAACACATGACTATCTTATTCTATCATCTGAACTTTAGCAATTTCATGCACTACTCATCCTTCACCTCTGGTGGTCATCAGTGTGACTATACACCCTTGCCTTGAGCAATTTATACATATCCCCGGGTCATATATTCTTAAGATGCCCTTATTTCTTTCTATAGCACTAACATTCTTTGATTCCGGATATCAAAATGATATTTCCTTCTCACCTTTCATTAGACATGTCATTAGCTCTGGGCTAGTATTTTCAATCAATGATTGCCCCATTTGGGATGCACACTCTTTCTTTCATTCATAACCATAACCTCTATATTCGCATTGTAGACTACCAACATTTTCTTACTACCCCTCCAGTAGCTAGTTTCATTACTTGAATCTCAAGCCTTATGCTTAGCATTCTCCTTTGCTAATCTCGTCTGAATTTCGATACAGATTGAAAAATCTCTTCTTGCTTTAAGATCTAACACACGATCTAGAGTAAGAATAAAGGAATGAGATAATGCTACAATGTCCATGTTCCCTTCCAGATATGGGTGTGGTGCACATCACACCGATAAGAAAAACTTTACTAGACACGATTCTATAGACTTCCTAGAACTCGAATTAGAACCTAGTGCTCTGATATCAAGTTTGTCTCGGTCCAAAACTACGTAACTGATACCCGACATACTACCTAATCCGGGCGGACCAACCCGTATAAGAATACCCATCTATATGCCTAATAGATGCATGCAGAAGTCATTTTGAAAACATAATCATTTTAAATGATTAACACCATACATGAAACTTAATACTTAAATCCACCATTTTCAATATATGAAAATATATAAAGATAACAATATTCCTTTCATACATGTGATATGAATAACTCTCAGTTACAATCCAAAATTTGATAATTGTCTATGGAATCTCGATGACACAATGATAGAATAAATACATGGGACAAATCTCAACCAGAAGAAAGTAAGATCAACATAACAACTACCACAAAATAGAAGTGGTGCCTCACTGTATACCTTGAAAATAGAGTCATCCGCTCATCATATGCCACATCTTATCCTGAAAATATATAAAAACAAAGTGGGACCCTAGAGAGGGGGGACTGGGGGTTGAGTACACTACCATGGTACTCAATACGTGTCATAGACTCTCTCTAACTCAAGTTCCTAGGACAAGGCTTTACAAAACATATGCAACCAACATTTTATATGAAGCGATAAACCATTACACAAGTTCATACTCTTTAGAATTTTAAATAAAAAGACTAGTAAAATATAAATCATGATACAAACTTTTAAAATATTTATATCAACCCATGAGTCTAATAAAATCATGAAAAACCATTTTAACTTCATTAAATCATTGAAATCACTTTCGGCTCCTTAGGCCTAAACATAACAAAATCATTATTTACCTTTCACCGGGGGTACTATACCACCACCGACATAAGAAGGTCAACTAGGTTATGTACCTAGCAGCAAGTATCATATACCCTACTTGCTCAGGTCATCTCATTGCGGTGCCATACGAATCGGGTCAATCATGCTATCAATAGCACAAAATAGCACCTCTCAAGGAGGATACTCTACCGTAGTCTATACCACAAAGTAGCCATCTACGCCTACACCGGCATGTGTAGTTTCATGACAACGAACACAATATATCCGAAGCCAATCTCGGTAAACACAAGTAACTCCCAAAATATTTGATACTCCAAAAATAGATCCATAGCTAAATAGCCTCAAAGTATCTATTTTATCAAATTATGACATTTATAGTCAATCCAAATCATTTGAATAAAATCAAATAAGGTCCTTCCTCATTTCATATTAAGCAATTAACAAAATAATATTTCAATCCTTAAAGATTTAGCAAGTGCTACTTCGTAATATAAATATTTTAGAAATATTATATTTTTTATTTTATAAAACAAAGGTAAACAATAGAACTCAAACGCTTAATCCATTTATCATCAACATAAACTTTTAATAAAACTTAAAACATTTGCCTCAAGTGTCATTTTCTAACAAGTTTTTAAAAACAAGATTTTACAAAATAACATGACACCATTTCATATGCATCACGACACAAAGACCATGGTGACATCCCTTCCCTCTTGTCCCAATGAGTGCGGATGCACATTTATGAATAATCTTATCTATCAAATCAAAACATGTGTTTAGAGAAAATCCCTCAAGTAAAGTAAGTTTTAATCAACTTACCTTAAGTCCAAGCTTCAAAATAGTACTATAAGGCTCCAATTCATTTAGAACTCTCAAACGTCGCCAAGAAGTCAATATCTATTTAACAACTCATATTCATCAACGATATGTTACGATAACACCAACTAAGTCAAGTATGTGTTCAACACTTAGGTCCAACTTTACAAGCCTAGTAAAAATCGCTATTCCTACCATAGAAGTCGGTTCTTGAGTTTTTTAACTCTAAATCTCTCATTGCATACTCAACAATACGATATTCATAATTTAATTTCTCACAAGATTATAAAGAATGTTATTTAACTTATTTTTACCAAATCAAGACTATCCATCGTCTCTACCCACTAGTCAATCTTATTCACAATACCCATTTCTAAGGTTCATCTCCCAGCTCAACCAAACCAAAATTTTAACTCCAAATCACCTTCTATATACTTATTTATACACAATAGATGAACATTGAGTAGTGGGATTACCTCTTGAAGACAAATCTTGAAAATATCATTTTTTGTGTTCTTGGAGGATTTGGAAGAATCTAACAAATTCCATGGTTGAATCTTGTTACTAGTAGTGTTAATCAACTTGAATTAACATAAAACTTGGATAAAAACTCACCTTGTATGATATAAGTGAAGCCTTGGTCGAAATCCTCTTCAAAAGCCCCAAAGAACTCCCAAAATTGGATCCCAAATCATCTCTTCCCGGCCTAGGTGGTACATATAACCTTCCTAGGTGCGTTGTCGTGCAACTAGGACTTAAACGCACATCTGGGCGCACACTTGGGGCAATCGACTTCTTCAGATGCTCTCTCATGTGTGATGTCGCGCAGTCGGGCATGCATTGGACAGTGCTCAGTAAATTGGTCATAACTTATAGTACAAAAGTCCAAATGATAAACGGTGTAAGCCATTGAAAACTATACTAAAAGGGCTTTAATTTGATAGGCTGAACCAGCATAACTCAGTCTACATATAGAGATATAATTGTTTCAAGTTAGGTAATGTGTGACCTTGGGCACCTTCTTCCTTGTAACAATTTTAACTTGTTTCAAACTACTTTCCCCCACTTCTAAATGTCCTTACAACCCTTCAAACCATGTCCAACATATGTTCACATATCCAAATGGATTTATCCATAATTGTAGTAATTGTTAGCTTATAAATAATATGCTTAGTGCTTAATGACCTTCTAATGAGGCCTTTAACATTTTGAAATTTTTCGGGGTACTACAGAGAGGTACTTAGCAGATACCAGGCAGTGATTCAAGGTAGAGCTGCATTCTGTTCACAAGCCTTAGAGTCACTTTCCTAGTTCCCATATATTGTTTTCATTTAGTTTTGGACAGTGTTGTATTTCCTTTCAATACATTTTATTTAGTATAATCTAGAAGGTCGTGTACTTGTGACTCCATATATTGGGACATTCGTGTTAGATTTTGGTTTTATACTTGTTGTGTTTGTATCAAAATTGCCTTTGCGCTATGTTATTGTTCTATTGTCAGTCTTTTATAGTGGTTCTTCCTATTTATCTATTATGTGTTGGCTTGTCTGGCAAGCGATGTTAGGCGCCATCAGGACCGCGATTGGTTGGCATTTTGGGTCGTGACAATTTGGTATCATAACATTAGGTTGCCTTGGTCTCATAAGTCATGATCAAGCTTAGTAGAGTCTTGAGGGTCAGTATGGAGAAGTATGTACTTATCTTTTAGAGGCTAAAAAACTTTAGGAAAATTTGCACTTTCTTCCTTTCTTTATCATACGACTTTGTTCTATTGCTCAGTTCTAATCATTCTTCTCTTATTCTCTCATAGATAGTGAGTACACGTACGGCATCTACAGTTGATCAGGAGCCGGATCCCAGGTTGCGCCACAACTAGGGGTAGGGGCCGGGGCTGAGATAGAGCCAGAAGTAGGGGCAGAGCTCAGCCTAGAGCACGCGCAGTGGCACCTGTAGTTGAGTCTGAAATAGAGTAGTATAATGAGATATTTGTTCCGACCGAGCTAGTAGCAGAGCTCTAATAAGAGGCCTCGTCATTTTGGAGGATTCAATGGTGCCCCGTTTGGAGGCAGGGGTTCGTTGGTAGAGGCCATCCTATCATTCCGGTTCAATCACTCTATATGTCACCCATAGTGCTTCAAGATGTCATGATGCTTATGGATCGCATCCCAGGCAATTAACATACAGTGCACCTTCAGCTCTAGTTAATGTACCTCTGATTCAAAGTTATCAAGGTGGTTTTTCAGGTCGACAGAGACAGTTCTAGGGTTAGCAGTCATGTCGGTCGATGGTTTGTTATACTTGTGGGGATCTGAGGCATGTCGTGAAGTCTTTCCCCATGTCACAGAGTAGCATGCCACATCAGGGTACTCATACCATGATTCCAGCACCAACGGATCCACCACCTGCACAGTCTGCTAGAGGCAGGGGTCAGGTAGCATGAGGTGGTGGTCAAATAGTTAGAGGTGGAGGCCGGTCAGGGAGAGGTCATCCCAGAGTTGGAGGACAAATTAGTTGGGCTCAGCCCCATTGTTATGTATTTCCGACTAGACCTGAGGCGGAGTCGTCTAATGTAGTTATTACTTGTATTATCTCAGTCTATCATAGAGATGCTTCAGTATTGTTTGATCCGGATTCTACATATTCTTATATGTCTTCATATTTTTCTTTGCATTTGAGTATGCCTCGTGATTCTCTTGATGTTCATGTTTCTGTGTCTACGCCAGTTGGATATTCTATAGTAGTTGATCAGGTGTACAAGTCTTGTGTAGTTACTATTAATGGTTTTGATACTGTATTTGATCTTTTATTGTTGAATATAGGGGATTTTGAGGTTATTCTTGGTATGGATTGGTTGTCCCTGTATCACGCTATCTTGGATTGTCATGCCAAGACTGTGACTTTAGCCATGCCGAGGTTTCATAGATTTGAGTAGAGAGCGACTCTTGGTCACTCCACTAGCAGGGTGGTTTCATTTCTGAAGGCTCGATGTATAGTCAAGAAGGGTTGTTTTGCATATTTAGCTTATATCCCTGATTCTAGTGTGGAGGTTCCTTCTATGGATTTGGTTCCGATTGTGAGTGAGTTTCTGTAAGGCCCTGTAAAAGTTTCGCCAAGGAATTTAAGGTTTTGTGGTACCAAGGTAGGCTTATGTGTTTGAAGGTAGTATTTGGCAGAAGAAGGCAATTCTGCAGTCAAGTCCGCGACCGCAGAACCATTCCACGGGCAGCATACCCATCGCGGAGTTGAGTAGAAAAATAGTTGAATTTTGAAGGTTGTTTTGCTGTACATTATGCGATCGCTATCTATTTCACGTCCGCACTTCTGTCGCATATTTGGCATGAAGAATTTCTGAGGGTGATTCTGCGGTCCATTTTGCTGCGGCATAACCGGTATGCGGACTGCAAACCTGCCGCAGACTAGTCCAGTCCAGCCCAGTTTTTGGTATTATTTCTGCGGTCCATTTTGCGGCCGCAATTCTTTTTGGTCCACTCTGCGACCACAGAGTTGAGTTCGAAGGGTCCATTTTCTATTTTTATAACCCGACCCCATTTCTATTAAAGCCTTTGGGGCTCATTTTGAAGGCAAAATCTGATATTTTAGAGAGAAGTGAGAGTATCTTAGAGAGAGAGGGAGAAGACCTAGAAATTTCTAATCATCCACTCTTATCCCAATCTTCAAGAATCATGGAAGCCACTCATTAGACCATCATCTATCCGGGGAAGTCCTTCTCCTAAACTTTCATGCAAGGTATTATGGCTCTAAATGTGTTGTGGAGTTGGAGATAGTCCACTCATGTGGCTATAGGTGGTAGTATGTGGGGTTGTTGAACTATTTTGGGTAGTCTCTTGTTGAAATTGGTTGAGAGAGGAAGGTATTACCATTGTAGAGCTTTATAGTCGATTTTGCATAATAGGTATTTGAAAAAATTCCCAAGAGACTTATGTCATGAGAATCCTTCTAATTATTATCCGATTTTTGTTATCTTCCTATAGATTGAGGTTGCTAGAAGTAATGGGACATTGTAGTAATCTCAGGAAAGCTCAATCAAGGTATGTTGGCTAAACTTCTCTCTTAGAATTGAATTTCATGACGTTCCCATAAGTTTCATGTTCCGAGTTGTTCCTAATAAATTCAATTATCGCAAATAAACGAAGTGTTGAAAGACGTATATACTCAAAATATGTTCTAATTGCTCCTATCTTATCATGATCTCTTTCAAGAATGTGTTCAAGTATGGTTTATGTATTAAAATGTTATAACTTCAATTCATGTTTCAAATAAAAGTTCATTTGTAATGACCCGGCCATTCGTTTTGAGAATTTAAATCCCGTTCGGCGGTATAAGGACCTGAGCAGCTTCGTATTATGTGTATTGACTTACGTGCGTGATTGAATTCAGTTACTGGATGATTCGGAGTGATTTGGGGCACTTAGTCCCTAAAACGGAAGCTTAAATCTTAGGATTTTGACCGTAGTTGGAACTGTGTGAAGATGACTCAGGAATTGAGTTCTGGCGGCTCTATTATCTCCGTTGGGTGATTTTGGACTTAGGAGCGTGTCCGGACGGTGAATTTAAGGTCTATAGCTGATGTAGGCTTGAAATGGCAAAAACCAAATTTTCGGAGATTTTGCCTGGAAGTGGACTTTTTTATATCGGGGTCAGAATGTGATTTCGAGAGTTGGAACAGCTCCGTTATGTTATTTGGGACTTACCTGTAAAATTTGACGTCATTCCGGGATGATTTGATAGGTTTCGGCATGAGTTTTAGAAGTTGGAAGATTTGGAAGTTCATAAGTTCGATTTATGGTGTGATTCATAGCTTCGTCATTGTTTGATGTGATTTGAGACACCGAGCGAAACCGTGTTAGATTATGGAACTTGTTGGTATGCTTGGACGGGGTCTCGGGGGGCCCAGGTGTGTTTCGGACGAGTTTCGGATGTTTTTCATGGTTTTGAACAGGTCTGGTTCTGGTGTTTTCGCACCTGCAACACTTTGGAGCGCAGGTGCGGCTCCGCTTCTGTGTGATCCTGGTTTCTTCTGCAGTCATAGTAGCCTAGAGGATTGCTCGCTTCTGCGGAGGCCGGCACGCATGTGCGAAGGCCGTTTTTGCGGTCCAGCGATCGCATCTGCGAAGAAGTTCGCTTCTGCGCTTCCTTTGGCGTTTCTGTGGGGCTACTGGTGCGACTTTAATTCCGTAGATGCGGATCTAGTCCTGGCTAGCTGAGTTCGCAGATGCGAATGATTTCTCTCACATGCAAAACCGCAGATGCACTTCCTTGTCCGCAAATGCGAAAGTCCTGGGTAGAATCATATAAGTCGAGGGTTTGGCCATTTTCTTCATATTTTGAGTTTTAGACTTCGGTTTTGGGAGCTTCTTTGTGGGTTTTTCAAGCAAATCGATTAGGTAAGTATTCTTCGCCTAGCATTTATCATATTCCATGATTTTATCTTTATTTTTATCATTTAATTTGAGTTTTGAGTTGAGGAAAATAGAGGATTTTGAAGAAACATTTCAAATGACAAATCATGATTTGAGGGACGAAATGGTATCGGAATTTGATAAATTTAGTATGGTTGAACTCGTATCGGAATGGGTGTTTGGGTTTTATGAAATTTGTCGGGTTCTGAAGTGCGGGCCCATGGGTCGACTTTTGGTTCGATTTTTAGATTTTGATAAAGATTGAGGCTTTATGATCCTGAATAGTTTCTTATGAGTTTTATTTGTGCTTCGAAGTTATTTTGGTTAGATTTGAGCAGTCCGGAGGTCATTTCACTTGAGAAGTTCATTTTAGAGTATCGGTTTGTCTTCTTTGAGGTACGTATCTTGCCTAACTTTGTGTGGGGGAATTACCCCTTAGGATTTGAGTCTTCTATGCTAATTGTAGTCCGGGTATGCGAGGTCATGAATACGTACTCGGACTTATTTGTGGAAAATTGGCCTTTTAGGGTTCTTAGGTCCTTGTATTCACTGAATATGCAGTTGTTCTCGTTATGATTACGTTTCTAAAGTGCTAGTTTCACTTCTACCTGCTTTTATTAGAATTAATTGCTTCATAATCCACTCTTGTTATTCATTTGATTCATATTTGCCTTAATTGAAATTGTTATCTCTTCTATTGCCATGTTGTCTTTCCCCTAAGTGCTTATCTTTATTTGAAGTTGTAGTTATCCCTTTTGTAAATGTTCACCCTTAATTGAGGTTATGGTTATCTTTCCGCTGCTTCTTCTTAGCTGAATTTGTTGCATCTCTTTCGTAATTGTCCAAACTTAAAAGAAGCTTAGATATCCTATGCCTTAGTTGACTTGCCCTTATTTGGAATTATTTGACTCGTGTTAGTTTCTTGTTGTTGAATCGTATATTGTGAGATCATTGTTACATATTATTTTCTTCCATGTTGAGTTGTTCTTATTACGCCTAGTATTCTTTATTATGGCTATTCCTTGCAAACTAGTTTTACCATTTCTTGCGATCGAAGGTTCTTGAGTTGATTTACTTGTCGTACCTTATTTTATTGTCATTGTTGTTGTTGTACTTGTTGTTATGATGCACGAGGTTTCTGCCGTGCGGTTGTTGTTGTAATGCACAAGGTTTCTGTCGTGCAGTTGTTGTTATTACGATGCACGAGGTTTCTGTCGTGCGAGTGTTATTGGGTTGCACGAGATTTCTGTTGTGCTATTGTTACTATTGATATTGCACATACGGTGTGACAGGGCGGGATATATATATATATATATATATATATATATATATGTGGGTTGGGCATGTGGCGAGACAAGGTGGGAACATTATTATGTACATGTGGCGAGACAAGGCGGGCATTCACTTTACTTTTGCACACGTGGCGAGACAAGGTGGGCTATGTTAGGGATTGATTTGTGATGATTTATGATGGCCTAGGGGCATTCTTGTCGTTGATATTTGTGTAGTGGTACACTTACCTGTGTGAGCTTTATGTTGTGAAAGTTGTGAGAAAAGATTCTATGTGTTGTTCGTTCCTTTTCTTATGCTTACTAGCTGGTATGAACTATGTTAGCACACTTGCATAAGCATACACGTAGTTAAGCACTCTTATCGATTAAGAGGTTTTCTTGATATTGTTGAGTATAGATGTACACCCTCGTTACTTGCCTTCTATGTGAGAATGGCTCTATTTGGCATGTGAGTCGTCAGTGCGGTTATGAAATGTAATGAGGACACAGGATGCCAAGTGTTAGGGTTCAGTTATTGAGACCCGTGAATTTTGATTAGCCCGAGGTTCGATACCTCGTAGAGTTTATTGACTAAAATCTGATGTGAAAGTGGTCGTTGTTGTGGAGTTAATACTTGTCCCTTCTTTATCTGTGATTTTTGGATTTAGGTTATGTTTTCGTTCATTCTTCTATGTCATTATTATGGTATTCCGTGGATAATTGTTGTTTTCCTTTCTTATTGCAATTACCGCATTGTTTGCCATTTCACGTAGTCTTTTTGTAGATATCATACTTTGTTGTTCCTATACTTATACTTGTTCAGGTTATTTAGTCCAGCAGGTGTCTTGACTGTTCCTCGTCACTACTCCACTGAGGTTAGTCTTGATACTTGTTGGGTACCGTCGTGGTGTACTCATACTATACTTCTGCACATTTTTGTGCAGATCCAGGCATTTCGAAGTCAGCTGATCATTAGCTAGTTGTGCGGACTATTGTTGTGGAGACTCAAGGTAAATATGTTGCTGCGTTCACAGGCTTCAGAGTCACCTTCTGATTTGTATTCATACTGTCATTTTATTTCAAACAGTTGTATTTAGAAAATTGTAGCAAACTCTGTAGAGCTTATGACTTGTACTACCGGTTTTGGGAATTGTAAATTTTATAGAGATTTCCATTTCAAAAATTGTTAGATGTTATTTAATTGTTATTGTTATTCAGTAAATGTTAGGCTTACCTAGTCCCTAAGACTAGGTGCCATCACGATACCCAACGGAGGGTAAATTGGGTCGTGACATCATTATGCTTAACATGGAAAGAAAACCCAATGTTCTTAAGACCCATATTGCTCATATACATATCAAATCTCGATTTCCAAATGCTCTTATTGTTGATAAACTATGATGATGTTTAGAAGTGAAAGAAGTGAGAGTAAGATATAAAATGTGGCCATGGTTGTTGTAACTAGAGCGTATGATTTGAATTTGTGTTTCCATCGTAAATCACCATGATCTCCCTTATGAGAGTTTCCGATGCGTTTTGAGTTATCATTTACCCATGAGTTGAAACTGTGCATTGCCTTTTTAGAAAATTATTTCAAAATTAAATGGTGTATTACTCATTTATGATTTTTAACTTGTGTTGCGATTGCAAGTCATTTTGCTCCATACTTTGGAAGAAAATCTATTGTGTTTAAAGCCTTCATTACTAATGAACTTAAAGTTATGATTTCCGAAGTATTCAATATGTTGATGTTTATGATGATGATCCTTGAAAGTAAAGAAATGAACATGTGGAATATGAGAAACGGCCATCGTGCCATGAATGAAGAATCATATATATGGCCAAGAGAGCCAATGAGATAATGATGTTGTGAGTGGTTGAAAGTACTAATGAAGCAATATATGGTGTGAAAGGTTATGAGGTGAATGTATTTGTATTTCTGTTTCCTTTGTATACAAAATAAAATGTTTTTGGGAGTATTATTAGCGAGCCGAGGAAGGGTGGGTCGTAAGGCCCACACCCGAAACTACTCCCAGTGTAGGAGTGAATTGTGATTATTCCCCTTAATTGGGATGAGATTGATGTGTGGAGATTATTCCACTTGATTGGGATGAGATTGTTGATATCCTTGGATTGGAAGTCGACCCACACGACATATGTGGGAAGACGGCATAGCCGATCGGGTGGAGATTAGATGCCATGTCGCGTGCATGGTGGTTCCTACTCTTTATAACACCCTTGTTTCGCATCACATGTCAATCCACATTGTTCGTGGAGAGATGACCAAGCCAATCGGTCCTGATCGACTCCATGCTATAAACACGGTGGTATATCAGTGCTAATGATCTCCTAACCAAATATAATATTATTTCCGTATTTTGAAAATTATTATGTTTTTACTTGGCATTTGGATATCATTGATTCTTACTTGCTGCTTCCATGGTTTTCCACTTCTTATATTGGCATTCTATTTCGAAAGAGGACATTTAGATTTACATACTAGTACTATTCCACATGTACTAACGTCCCTTTTTGCCCGGGGCGCTGCATCTTCAATGGATGCAGTGGTTCATCAGTGGGCAGCTTTGATC
This sequence comes from Nicotiana otophora, assembly GCA_000715115.1. Classification (NCBI taxonomy): domain Eukaryota; kingdom Viridiplantae; phylum Streptophyta; class Magnoliopsida; order Solanales; family Solanaceae; genus Nicotiana; species Nicotiana otophora. Next base: position 17,371 of record AWOL01S0142939.1, read on the forward strand.
CTCGTTAGCAGTTACTCTCTATTCAACAGGTTTTGGTGAGCCCTACTCTGTTCCGGCCCTGATGTCACTTGATGTTGTACTTTGTGTTTTGAGGTATAGCCGGGGCCTTGTCGCTGGCACTTCCATACTACTCTTATGTTTTACTTAAAGGCTCCATAGACAGGTTGTGGATGGTGTAAGATGTTGGGTAATGAACTAGAATTGTTGGTATTTGGCAAATATGTTTTCTTCGTATCTACAAACTTGTAATATTTTGGAAATTATAAATAAATATCCTTTCAGTAATGGGAAAAGAATGTGGAACGCTTTAATTTTCTCATGTCCATCTCTTGTTACTCATTCTTATATTGTTAATGGGAAAGGTTGGGTAGAAGGCATCAAGTAGTCTTGCTTGACTGGGGTATCTCGGTTGGGTGCCGGTCGCGCTCCCTGAGGTCGGAGGGCAGGTGGGTAGGGGTCGGGGCCTTCCTAGAGGTGGAGGCCAGGCAGGTGGTGCTCCAGCTAGATTCTATGCTTTCCCGGCCAGACCAAATACAGTGGCCTCAGATGCCATGATCACAGGTATTATTTCTGTCTGCGGTAGGGATGCTTCGGTATTATTTGATCCAGGGTCTACCTATTCATATGTGTCATCTTTGTTTACTCATTTCCTGGATGTTCCTTGAGTCCTTGGGTACCCTTGTTTATGTATCCACTCCAGCGGGCGGTTCAATTATTGTGGATCGTGTCTATCGGTCCTTCATTCTTACATTCTGTGGTTATGAGACTAGGGCGGATCTTATGCTGCTTGATATGACTGACTTTGAGGTCATCCTGGGCATGAACTAGTTATCTCCATATCACGCCATCCTTGATTGGCATGCCAAGACTGTTACCTTTGCGATACCAGAGTTGCCTAGATTGGAGTGTAAGGGTTCGTCTGTCATCACACCTAGTTAGATCATTTCTTTTATGAAGGCTCGACACATGGTCGAGAAGGGTTATTTGCCTTATCTAGCTTATGTTCGGGACACTACCACAGAGACTCCGGCGATCGATTTAGTACCCGTAGTCCGGGAGTTCTCCGATGTGTTTCCTTCTAATCTTCCAGGCATGCCACCGATCGTGATATCGATTTCTGCATTGATTTGGCTCTAGGTACCCAACCTATATCTATCCCACCATACCGTATGGCTCCGAAAGAGTTGAAGGAATTGAAGGAACAACTTGAGGAGTTGCTAGCAAAGGGGCTCGTCAGGCCAAGTATATCGCCATGGGGTGCACCAGTGTTATTTGTGAAGAAACAAAATGGGAATATGTGGATGTGCATTGATTACCGCCAGTTGAACAAAGTTATCATTAAGAACAAGTACCCGTTGTCGCGGATTGATGATTTGTTTGACTAGTTACAAGGTGCCAGGGTGTTCTCTAAGATCGACTTGAGATCGGGGTACCATCAGTTGAAGATTCGGGATCTGGATGTTCCGAAGACTGCTTTCCGGACTAGATATAGCCATTATGAGTTTCTAGTGATGTCCTTCGGTTTGACTAACACCCCAGCGGCATTTATGGATTTGATGAACAGGATGTTCAGTCCATACATTGATTCGTTCGTCATTGTCTTCATTGATGATATTTTGATCTACCCGCATGGAGGAGCACGAGCAGCATTTGAGAGTGGTGCTTCAGACCTTGCGGGAACAGAAGCTAT
>AWOL01S0142940.1:0-23637 GCA_000715115.1 Nicotiana otophora
TAATTAAATAATTGAAAGGAATTTTGTCCAAAAAGATTAATCAATCGATCTTTGACCGAAGCCTGAAGCCGAGCCGAGCGAGCGACGACGACGACGACGGCGCGAAGCTTGCCTTTTTCTTAACTCTTTAAGAGCTAGAAGAAGAGCAATTATATATATACCCATCAAAAGCCTTTTCTTTCTCCGATATGGGACAATGACCCTTTCCCAAGGAAAACTCAAATATTTCATTTTTCCTCCATTTCTCATTCACCTTCTTTAAGCTACACAAGCTTAAAATTCCAACAATAACTTTATGCCTGATTTTAAAAGACGGAACCTTTTGGGCAATGCTCTTTTCATGTTGGTTTCCTTTTGTTTGAACAAACATGTGATGACAAAAACAGAGTTAAGTTGGAATAATCACAAATGTCTCTGTAACACATAATTAGTTATTAATGACCCCTACCCTTAGATATTTCACATGGCTTCCATCAAGAACAATATAGTTAGCCACTAATCCGTGGGGTACAAGGTAGGGGATTGTATTTGATCACCCATTAAAGAGCTGGACGATTAAAACCATTTGCTCAAACTCACAATGTTTATACTTAAGTCATGACCCATACATTTGAATCTCTAATTAGTTTAGAACAACAATCACCCATGAATATCGTAGCTTGTTTTAGGCGCGATTAATAAATCATCGTGACTATGGGTACGGTTCCCGTGGCATGGTCACGATACGTAAATCCCAATTCGAGTGTGCGTTTCACGTGAGTCGACCATAACTTCAAATAATAATAAAAATTAACATGTTGTAAATCGCGGGTGCGTTTCACGTGGCGCGATTCGCAATGTGTACAAAAATAAATGAGTACGCGGCATCGTAACTTGTTCAAATAAACTCCATAAATACTAAAAGCGATTAAATAAATAATTAAAAGCGGTTAGAAGATAAAATGCACAGTAGGTTTAAAATATACAATAAATCAGATAATTAAGCCAATTATTAATAGTTAAGCGACCGTGCTAAAATTACGAAATTCGGGAGTGCATCATACCTTCTTCTGGGTTAACAGAATTCCTTATCCGGTCTTCTGTGTTTCCAGACCATAAAAATAGAGTCCAATTTTTTCGATCTGGGATTTTAAAATAAACCGGTGACTTGGGAGACTCTGAAATAAATAAATAATCTCATTTCGATTAATATCACTTAAATTGGAAAAACTCTCATATCCCCTCAGGAAAAAGGAGGTGTGACAACTATTAGTTGAATGATTGCATCAAACCAATCAATCTTTTTAAAATTTTCTCCTATGTTCTATTTCACTTTGCCGTTACAAATAGTTATATAATTTTTCCTCGAATCTTCTCCTTCCGGTGTACATTTAGTTTATTTTTTCCATCCTTTTGTCGGTTTTTATTTTTGGTGAATTTTTGGTTTTGATGTTAGAACTGTTGTTTGATAATTGATAAACAACTCTAAATCGAAAGTTTTCAATTGTGATTTTTGTTTATAATGTCTCATATATGATTATTGGTTTATGTCTCATATATGATCATTGGTTTAAACTCAGCCACGAATGTTGTGCAAGTCGTTTGGATCGTTGCATTCATCACATACAATTGGTTATGTGTTCTTACTCATATCAAGTTAATATTTTATTAATTTAAGATTTTTATCACTCTATGGTTGATATATATTTTTAGTTACCAATTATTTTCCACACTCTATGGCTTGATATATAATTTTAATTACTAATTGTTATGCGAGCTGAAGTTGCTCATATTTTCTCACAAAATTAAATTTGATTACCTCTTTTAATTGACTATAGTATACATATTACAATTTTAAAATTTGTGTTCTTAAAGAATAGCCCTTGACAATTGGCGTCGTTGAATCTACCCAAAATTTTGACAATTTTTATTGGTTCAGATAAACACTTCTCCTTATCGATCTCATAAATAATATTTTATATAATCTTCTTGTTATGATGTATTATGTTATGTTCTGAAAGTTATGTAGCTTTCTTGCAGTTAAACTATGATTTTTCTGTTACTATTCAAAATTTGAGATTGGGTTACATAAATCAAATTGGGATATTCTGTTAATATCAATTTACATAAACAAGAACTTTCAGGTAAATATAAGATAGTGACAAATTATCAATATTAGTTTGTATTATCTCTCTCTTTTTGTATTTATGACTAGATTTGCTTCTTTGTCTTCCTTTCTTTCTCTATTTTTTGTATGAGCTTTATTTGAGTTGAAAGTTGAAACAGTGACTTACCTGTTGTGGGTCAACTGTCAATGTGAAACAGTTAAACTTCTATTACTATCTCAAATTTAGCACACATCCTCTTTCACAGTTTTACTTCACGTATTTAAGGACTATAGTATTGTAATTGGGAGTTTATACTTTATATATAGGTAGAGTTAGTTTTCTTAACTTAAGAATATTTCAAAAGAATATCTGCACAAGATTCATTCAGAAAGAGGGTCACATATGACTCAACTGTTTCTTAATAGTTACATTATGTATTTTTCTCTTCAAACACTCCTTTCTAAAATTTCCAACACAAATAGTAAAAATAGAAGAACTTAATCCATGTTACTAAGCAAACATTTTCCTCTACGAAAAAGAAACTCCCAGAATATATAGTTGGACTATGCTATATCAATACTTTGCATCTATTCCATTCTCACGATCCAATTTCCCAATAGGCCGTGAAGGCGCCCAACGTTGCTGTTAGGCAAGTCAACGGTGCACTAACCATGTGTTATCAGGAGTTGTCTACATGTCGAGGATATTGCCCGCCATGGACCGGAGTTGCTATATACCCTCATTGCGGGTGTCACCGATTGAATCCTCATTAGCTGCCATTCTTTTCGACTTTTGCTACGAAACAAAGAATCAAACAAGTTAGCAATAGACGCAAGAATCAACTCAATTACGCAACTGTCTAAGAGCCACGGTGGGCGCCAAACTGTTTACCCATAAAACGGTACAATTGAATTTGTTGCGTGGTTTATAGACAAGCAAACTGATTTGATCCCAAAATGATAAATAAATTAAATGAAAAATAATACTTAGCATTGAAATCGAAGGAAATGACAAGCATGGTTCCGGGAGAAAGGCTTCCGAATACAGCGATAAAAATAGTACTAGACAGAAAATGAAGTTGTATTATTTAGCTTGAGAATAAAGTGTAGCATAAATTTTGCCGGAGATTTCTTCCCCTACAATGGTTGTTGAAGTCATTATTTATAGTTATACCTAGGGAACAAGATCGTAGGATCAAACTCCTATTAAATGACAATAAAGGGGCCATATGTAACGACAAACCATAAATGCCAAAAGTCTCTACAACGACTGCATTTTTAATACTTAGGAATATTCTTCATTAAATGTCATCTTGTGGCAAACATTCGTTTGCTTCCGTTGACCGCGTTCCCTTCGGGATCTACCCGGTACCAACCGAAGTTGTTATCTTCGGTCTTGGTTTTCACTCGATTTATCTTCCGTCCGCCTCCGATTCCATGTGTCACGTAATTATTCGAGCATTTAACATAAATCAATTTTACTCTATACACCACATAATATTATATTTAATGAAACGGGAACAATCCAAAGAATAAATTGTCGACATAACATATTTTCTAGGCAGAATATTTTCGTGAAAATAATTTTTCATGAAAAACATTAATCAAATTCATGCACAGTTCATTTCTTTTCTTAATCCTATTAATCGTGTGTAGACATCATTCTTTTCCCCATATTTGTCAGCAAATTGCGTGATAAGCCTTTCTCTGCTAACTAATTAGGAAGGAGAAAGAGAGGAGAAAAAATAATAGGAGCATTCTACAAGCATGATTTGACAATTGAAAGAGGAGATCGTTCATTTCTGTTACTCATCTTTCTGTTTCAGTAGCTTTGTCTTGTCATATTTGGACTTGTTTTACGTATTTCTATTTGATTTTAGGCCCTCTCCAAGAGTCTTTCAGTTGATAATCTTACAATACCCCTCCAAAAACAAATTGGCCTAGTTTATGCAACTTTGCTGTTCATTTTACGAAATTTTACCTCCTATAACAAACTATTACACCACATTTATTATAAACCAAAACAATTTCAAAATATTATTACTTATAGCTACTTTTTCTATTTTATAGCAAAATAAGTATTTATTTTATACCCTACCATTGATGCATAAAATACGTCAGTTACATTCTTTCTCTCTTTCTTCCTTCTCTCTATCAACAAGATTCTCAATTCTCTCCCTTCTTCTCATATCTCTCTCCCTTTTCCATCAAAGCAACCGTCATAGCAACCATTTTGGGTGGCGATGATAGACTTTCTGAAGCGAAGGGAATAGATCTAAAGCGAAGAGGGAGTAGGTGAACAAATCTGGCCATGGCTACAGATTGAGCTTTTGGAAATCTGAAGTAGAATCGCCGGAGAAGATTTGAGGGCCTGATTTTTGTTCGTCTCAATGTATACATTATTTTTCTTGGCCGAAAAACGCCATATCCGACGAACTTTCTTTTCTTCTTTGCTAATGAGTCACATACAATAATACAAATATATTGTATTCTGTATAAATAGACTCAAATACATTGTATTTTTGTATAAATACATTACATTTTTGCATGTATTTATGTATTTCGAAGGTCTGTATTTTTTTAAAACAACCGAATATCACTATTTTGTGATTTTTTTGTTGTTTTGAATACAGTCAAATTACATACGGTGAATTAAATATAATGTATAATAGTGAATAATGAATATAGGTGAACTGAATACAATGTATATAGTCGAATTGAATACAACGGTATACATCCTATTTCTTGATTTTTTGTTATTTGAATACAGCTAAATTCAATATAGAGAAATTGAATACAATTCAATATTGCGCTTTCCGTTATTAAACACATATAATCACTATTTTTAGGCGGATTACCTCACTGTATTTATAAATACATTCGCGCAAATACATGGAATATATAATTAAACAACTGCAATCCCTATTTTTTAGGCGAATTACCTCATTGTATTTATAAATGCAGTCGCGCGAATACATGAAATAAATAACAGTAGCAAGGAAATTTTGTAGAATTGATTTTGTTGAGTTAAATTAGAAGTTATACACGCTAACTGATCCTCTTTCAGTTATTAAACAGCTGGACTCCTTACTTATTATGCGAATTCCACGACTGTATTCATGAATACAGTAGCGCGAATATAACGAATACGGTTCGGTAGCAACAAAATATTAACTATGAAATAAATATGTATATGATTATTATATGAAGTTGATAGTGAAACTATAGATTTCTGAAAATTCCTCTTTTGGAAACCAGGCTGAAATGAAATTGGGCAACGTTTGATGTGCAAGTTATGCGAAAAATGGAGGTACATGAGTACATGAAACCAGGCTGATATAAAAATGGGCCAGTACGGATTCCTCTTCTTATTATCAGTAGATATTTTGGTTGCTCTATTAGTGTAAATATTTCTTTTTGTACTATTCAATAAATGTGAGTTAACAGGCTCTTCTCCGTCAACTTATGTATAGAAGTAACTTTTATTTAATAAAGGAGTTAAGTTATATAAACTATGGTATGGAATTTTTTCTTCTTCTTCTTCCCTTTTTTTTAATTGTTATATTCATGTCGTAGGGCTGCCAATAGAGGCTAAATTGCCCAAGCAACAGCCATATTATTAATTGGACCGGATACTGTAGTTTCCAATTTTATAAATGCTAGTCTTCCAAGCAACGGCCATCTTATTTAAAACGAAACATTTACAAATTAATATCTATCAGTATAAGTGAAATAGAGCCCAAAGGAAAAGCATCATTGTTTCTTAATTTTGATTCCTCTCTAAGCAAACAGCTGAAATCCTCGTATCGGTCAAGTATAAACGAAAAAGACTTCAATACTAATTATAGTGTGAAAAAGCTACCACATTTTTTGTGGAAGAGAAGAAATGAAAAATTACAACTAGTAGCCTGTTTGACCAAGTTTATTTTGAGTTAAAAATACTTTTTTAGTCAAAAGTGCTTTTTAAAAAAAAAGTTATTTGACCAAGCTTTTGAAAGGAAAAAAAAAGGATTTTTGAATAGAAGGAGGAGCAGAAAAAGTAACTTCTCTCCAAAAATATTTCTTTGAAAAGCAATTTTACTTAGAAGCATTTTTTAAGTGTTTGTCTGAATACTAATTGTTGCTCAAACTTTTCAAATTAAGTAATCAAACACAAACCGTTTCTTACTAAAAATATCTTTTTAAAAAGCACTTTTGAAAAAAATACTTTATAAAATAAGTTTGATTATGGAGGCTGGCCAAACAGGGCATAAGTTACTGACGAGCTGATTTAAAAATTAAAATTCTAAATTCGTGGGTGAATATGTGAGTTAGGGAAAACTCTTTTCCACCACATATGCAAAGCTGGAAAGAGACCTGGGGAGAAGGAGGGGGTGTTTGGTGTGATTGGACTCCAATACTTGATTGCTTTCTTCTTTTTGTGGATTCAATTTTGGCCATTAATTGGTCCCTACCTTCCCATTTTGTAGTCTCTTTCATTCACTTTTGGTTATATAAATTGACAAAACAAGAATGATCATTCTGCAAACATGTGGAAAGGAAACAAGAAAATTTCGCTTAGATCTCTGCCGTTTCTTGCAGTTGATTGGATGATGTTTTTATCTTCAATTTTCCAGCTGATCGTTAGGGGAAACTATTTTTTTCAACACTTCTTTAAATTCATTGCACAAATCAGTAAATTTTCTGTCTTTATAAGCTACAAAAACATTACATAACTTAGGCATAAATCTTGAGGTTCGAGGTTTTATGGACCATTTTTATGTAAAACTAATATGCAGAGGATAACTCCATTTATCTCTGCGTCTATTGACTGTAAACCGTGACTTAATAAATGCTAAACTTTACAGTATCATTTGAAGTCAGAGTTTAAATTTTTTCCCCTTTAAAGACTTTGTTCAAACTTAGTCTAGGCAGTACTCACTTGAAGAACGGAAATTAAGTTTCGCCGGCAGGAATAACTTTAATATAATTTTCATTCGATTAATCTTGTTAAATTATTCACAAATTCTATCAAATTGACAAAAAAAGAAAGAGGGGAAAAGAAACAATTGCCATAATGTGCGGTTGGGTGGGCGGTGGGGGGAGGGGAGAAGAAACAATTGCCATAATTGCTATAGGAAGGTTTTAGGAGGCCTCTTAGCATTTTATCTTCCTCACGTTTTCCTCGTTTAAAATTAATACATTATCTGTTTGATTTGCATAATCAACACTCGAATTATAACATTGTATTTAAAAATTGCCACTTATTATAATTAGACAGGTGGTCTGAGGATGACTAGCTTAACTCATCCTAAACTAGCACATCCCTCAAAGTCTTCAAAATGTTGGTGGGATGAATCTGGAAAATACTCCTGCTATCTTTTCAAAATTGCTTTTTTAGAAAAATTCAATAGAAATAAAACACTTTAATATTTTGGGAGACAAAAGGTTTTACAACAAGGTTTATTTTGAGGAATAGGATGACATGGCTAGTCGAGGAGGAGGACGTTGATTTTTGGGCAAGTTACACATTTAGCCGGTTGGTAAAATAATTGTATTTGCTAGCTCGTGTAGTTTCTTTGATTTTTCATGTAGCGGTTTAATGGTTTTGCAAGTCAAGCAAACATTTCAGGATAGATATCCACATAATTGGCAGAAAAAGCTTTAGTTATAGATATTGATATCAAGTAGCCAATAAATGTATATTATAACAATACAGTATATATCAAAATGTATATTACAATTTTATTTTCTTTCTTTATGTATATCAAAAATATATATATCACAATATTATTTTTTATTTTTTGTATATCTAAAATATAAAATAGTTATCTATAATTTCATGTTGTCTCTACATCCAAGTGTATAACAGAAAAATAATTATAATTCTTGTATATCACAGTGTATAACACATCAAATAATGTGTATATCAAAATGTATATCATAACTTTATTTTCTTTCTTTGTGTATATTAAATGAACAAAAAAAGTTTATTTTCTATCCTTGTATATCTCAGTGTATAACACATAATTTTTTAATGACAATTGTTTAGGATAGTCTTTGCAAAACCTTATATCAGACTATAACTTTGCTAATTCGTGTTATGTGTCGTCGTATGGTGTCATTTTCTCAAACATTACGTACACCATAATAAAAAAAGAGTGGGCCTACAGCTGCAAAAATTTAAAAAATATCTGGAGCTACGGACTAGTGGTGCAAATGTAGGCCTGGGCTATATTACATAGCAATTATTTCCTGTTCTAGGAAGATAAAATAGAGCCTCGTTGCATTCCATTATTGGTTGGCTTTGTCTTTGGGAACCTTAATCTTATATAAAATGTAGCTCCAACATTAGATGGAAGGGCCCATTCTAGTTGGGAATTTTGTCATGTGTGCTATACGTGGCTTTTTTGTCAAGCTACTTAAGCCAAAACTCAATTTGCAATAGGCCACACTTGAGGAAATGATCAAAATGATCCTTAATGTATGCCGGTTGTTTTATCTTGGTCTTTACTATTTTACAACAGATATGATGCTTAATGTATATCAAAGATAATATATTTGGTCTTTTGTACTAAATCTAACAGATTTGTCAAAAGGGAATATTAAATTTAACCCAGGGCCATGTACAGCTCATCTAAAAAGCGAAAAAACTTATAATCTCCCGTCATAAAACAATTCTCAAAATTTCTTAACAGAGGAACAACTGGTTTGGCTGAGACCATCCCCTAATTTTATTCAGCTGCATTGTCTTCATCTCTTTGTCAATAGAAGCGATCTCTACAGTAAAAGTACATTCTACTTTCTTCTTTATTACCAAGAATAATGGTCAAAAGGAATGTTGGTGAAGAATCAGCCCCATATTATGATAAGATTTTTTAGAAGTATATGCTTGTTCTTTAAAATATTCAGATAATATCTAGAATGGTGGTCCTCATAATATTTTTTGACAGACCCTGTGTCCGAGGCTGCATTTTTTAGCATTAAAGTTTGCCATAAGGGACTGATGAAGCATCAGCCAAGCAAACTTTATGTTGGAGGCATGGTGGACTACTTTGACTATGTTGAAGTGACAAACCTTAATCTAACAAACTTGAAGAAGATTGCTGAGATGTGTAGCTATATGAATGACTCAGAAATTTTTTGGCATAAATGTGGGAAGTTCGGCAATAAATGGAGATTAGTTTCTACTGAAGTTGAATCCCTCACAATTGAAAAATTCATCCCGAATGATAGAGTAGTTGTAGTTGAGTAGTTGAGATCTCAGGCCAAACATATTGCACATTAAACCAAGAAGAATATGTTACCGTACATATTGAAAGGGAAAACACACATAGCTATGATGAGTGTGGAGATTCACAAAATGAATTATCTGATGATGATTTCATCCTTGAAAGACAAGGACAAAAAAAACAAAGCTTTGAGGATGGCAGAAAGCTTATTAGTGAAGCAGTTTTGAGAAAGTTGTGTAACAAATATGGAGATTCAGATTGTGTGGACTCCGATGATCAGAAAAGTTTGAATAGTGATTCCGATAATGACTGTGGCCCATGTCACAAGCCTGGCCATAATAGGAGAACTTGCAAGTTTAACTATGTGCAGCCAGAAGTAGGAGTTTTTGAGCCAGCTTGTTGGATGCCTGCTACTTCATTTGTTCCCGAAAAGATATCGATAAATATTTTGATTTGATAGTAGAATTTGCTCGGTTTCTTAAAAAAATTTAAGATTCTTTCTTTTACAGGTTAGAAGAGCAGAAATTGTCCAAGATGATAATGTTAATTCATCTGACATAAATTTTTAACATGGTAATTTCTTTTTCCAGTTTGATTACACTTAAGCTAATAAGTTACTTTCGTTGTCATATCTAAGCTAATGGGTTCTATGCATATTTCAGATGATGGTCGATATGTTGCTGATCTTTTTGTTAATGGAGTAGTAGATGACTTGAAGTGAAGATATTTTTGCTGGTTTTGATGTTGGTAGTAGCTGATTTGAAGCCTAAATCTTACAACTAGACTTCAATTATTGTATTTTGCTTTTCTAATGTAATTTTGTAAAACTATGTCCACAATATGCTTGTTGCTGGCAATTTGCTCGTTTCTTAATATTGTCGACAATTAGCTTTCTTCGTAGACATTTTTTATGACAGAGAGGAAAGAAAGAGACGCAACCTCTTCATTCAAGGAGCCCTTGTGCACGAAAGCTCTTTGTTTCTTTAATTGCACGTGAGCTGCACATGGCCCCTAGGTTAAATTTAACAACCCGATAAAAGACCAAATATGGTATCTTTTGATATATATTAAGGACCATATTTGTTAAAGGTAAAACGGACCAAGATAAAGCAGTCTCCGTACATTAAGGACCATTTTGATCATTTCCTCGGCCACACTTTTTCCTCTCTATCGTGTCCCTTCCCACGCCTTTTCTCAACGTTGATTTTTCATTTTTGTTTTTCTTTCTTATTTACTTCACTTTATTTTATATGATGATATTTAATTAATTGTAGTAGAACAAAATGTTGAAGCAATAATTAAAATATTTTTTTAAATATTTATTGGAGAAGGAGATGGAAGGTACTTTTTTTTAAACGCCTCCAAAATAAGGAGGATTTATTCCCAGATTAGGAGGATTTATAGTGTTTTCACACTTCCCCTCCACTGTGACTCGAATCCGAGACCTAACGGTCATAAATGAAGGTGTTTTTACCAACTAAGCAAGCCTCACTTGTCGAGATAGAAGGTACTTGCACGAAAGGAAAAGGGAGAGAAAATTAGGGTTGAGGGGAGAGAAAGGAAAGCGGGGCGGGGGGCTGCAATACAATGAAGATAGAAAGGAAAGGGGAGTCCCTTGATATATTAAAGATTCCTTTATTGTGGGTGAATTTTCTTTTAAAATTATATGTAAAATATGATATAATTGTAAACAAAAATGTTATTTTAAATTTAAAGCTAAAGTAAAAGTAATGCTATTTTAAAGATTAATCATAAATAAATGTTGTACAATGTAAAAATCCTTTGATTGATTTTAATCTCTCTACCAGCCAACCAAATGGGCCCCAACTGTTTCTTGTGTGGCCAAGATCACAATTTTCATTCATTGTTATTATTTGGTTATCTTAGCACAAACATATAAGTGAATTGCACGTTTCCGGAAAAAGAATTGCGAACTAAAAACGAAAAAGTTAGCTAAAATATTATTTTCTTCCATAAAAATAAAGTTCCACAATACTAACCCTTCACTTGAATTTTCACGTATTAGGCAAGCCTTTAAAACTAAGCTACTTTGTAAGTGACAAATCCAATAGAAATAGACTATTAACACTGGGTTGAACAATTTGGTTAAACAACAGTGAGAGGCTTGAATCGGGCGCTTTTATTCAAAATATCTTTTCTGTTTGATCAAATGAACAAGTGATTTAATTGTACAGATACTAAATATTACTATAATTTAATGAAGTTTCATCCTGCTGTTTTGGAAAGAGTTGGAGAAAGCAATAAATGCGTAAATTTTTTGTAAATATCATGAAATATTATAGTATTATATAGTGGTTGTGTATAATTCCTAAAGAATTTACTCCCTTAATCTTCTTCATCATTTGGTTAACCTCCCAATACTTATGTCACACCCCCTTTTCACCTTAACCCCTTTAAAATGATAAAGTGATTTAAAGCTCAAAAGGATTTTCGAAATTGAAAATGACAAAGTTGTATTTAAAACGGTAACTCCAGAATCGCCACTTGACATTTGGTTTCGGTGTGCCAAATCACCGTTTTAACAAAAAATAACTTTTCCTTTTAAAACACGTTTTGACTCTAAAACATAATTTGCACCAGAAATTTCGACAAAGGGGGTTCATTTGACTCGGGGAGAAGGTGTTAGGCATTCCCCGAGTCCCGTAGCTAATACGGTTGTACACTTGATCCGGTTGGCTTTAAAGGGTACTCAAATTGAGGTAAAACACACAAAGTAGAAATAAACACAAAAAGGTTCGAGGTTGCCCCTACCTAAATAAAAATAAATAAAAATAAAACAAAAGAACTAAATTTTATACTACGCTTCCATGATGTCGTCCGTCTCCACTTTTATTTACATTTACTGCAGGACATTCCCCTGAACAAACTAATATTTACAAACTCTTCGGGGCATACCCCTGATAAATTAATTAGCTAACATGGTAACCTCTAGCCTTGAAAAATAAAAATAAATAAACAATCTAATATTTACTTACCCAAGTGTAGTCGGCCTAAACATGCTACTAGCGGATAATATAAAAAAATAAGCTAAATAAAAAAAAATTAAATAACAAGAGAGTTTAATTCATGCTCATTTCTTAACAATTTTTCAGTATTTGGCCAAACCACAATTTCTAAAGCATGTGTAAAATATTGGGAAATTGGATGCACAAGGGAAGTGCACGTTTGTGAGATCTTAGTCAGGATACATAGGTGAGTCAACCTACGAGCACGGAAGAACATGGTACCGCTACCCCTCTCTAAGTAAAGGTAAGATTCTTACCCTTGTAGGAGACTCCATCTAAAATACAACAGGGACAACCGTTTTCGGCTGCTCGTTTCGTATATAGTCTATAACTTGTATTAGAATTATAAATTTTACAACAAAATATAAATGATACACTCTAAAAATATGGTAGATTCCCTATTAATGAGGAATCTTATTTTAAAACATATCCTCATTTGTCCCTAAAAATTCTCTAATTTATTAATATTGATTACCACTATAAGTACCCACTTGCCTTAATTATCCGTGTATTATGCATCAATCAAACCATATCCCCTTATACTATACATCAATCATATCATATCCTTACCAAAAGAAACATGCCTTTGTTAGTTTTAATTTTTTTTTACGAAATTATTTCTCTCTATTAGAACTCCTATGCCATACTCCATCCAAAAATCTCAAAGGATTCCCCAAATTTGATTCTTCTTCACCTCTATATCAATGCAAAACCCTGTTCCCCCAAGTTCTTTTATAATATAATATTATATATTTTTTAATATATACATGATATATATTATACTCTGTGTAGTATATTTATTAATGATATTTTATTTCCAGTTCAATGTTTGTATAATGTATATTATATATTAAATATTTTATATAATATATTATTATATATTTTAATTATATAACATACATTTTGTACAAGAAATATACAATATACAATATATTAATGGAGAAATTAAATATGATAGATACTTTTAGATGAGAATGAATCTTAAGAGAGATATATTAGGATACATTTTATGTGAGATAATCTCAAGAGAGATATATTCGGAATATGAAAAATTGTAAATTTTAAAATAAATTGTATTATATTTAATTTTATCAAAACAGTTATAGGAAAATTAAATAAATATTAAAAAGGTTGTATTCTAGGTAAATTTCTCTAAAATATTTAATTATCTAATGGGCTGGCCAACCCAACTCCCAGGACCCCATAAAACAGTCCCTCAAAATAACTCGGTCAAATTATCTACACACCCAAAGATAGCACTCAACACAGAAAACACAGAGAAGAAAAGGAGAACATAACAATTTGACAAAACAGAAAATAAAATAAAATAAAATAAAATAAAATTAGGAAGTGGTTGATCAAAGTATGATAAGAGCCATCCAAGATTTAGCTAACCTGCCCCCCATCGTTAATTTCAGATTTCACCTTACCCAAAATCTCACTCGCGCAAACTTAAGTTACACTTCTGATTCCAGATATCTCTCTTTCTTCCTCACGTTATTTTCACATAGGCACATGCACATACTGAGCTATCTAATACATCAACAATTCTTAAAGGGAATGCTTAATAGGAACAGTCATTTTATCTAGCCAATAAAGAGACATCAAAACAGTTTTCCACAAAACCCAACTAGTATATACTGTTTATAAAATGCAAAGAGTTTTTTAAAATTTTGCAACAGAGAAGCATGTCAAAGAAAATGGACAAGAGTGAGCTCTGTGCAATTAACCAACCAACAGTAACATTTCAAAAAGAATCTGAAGCGGTATAGTATGATTATCGTCTCCATAGGGATTAAATTTAAACAATGTTCTAGTAATTCTTAGTTTAACTGCTATTCAGGATGAACAAAACTTGATTGGAATGATTACGAACTACAACTAACTACTAAAGTAAAGCAATTGACAATTGATTGCAAAGAGCTAGAGATTAGGAGAGTTGGTTTCTTATCAATGTGAGAAATAAGAGTTTTGACATGATAGGTGCAAGGTTGTTATTTTTGTATAGGGTAAAAAATATGTTATACTAAATGATCGCATAAGGAAGTGACACGTGTAACCGAAGTCAGAGTATAGCTGAAACCGAAGGCAACTATTCCGTCTGTTACCAGAAAGAATGATACTCAAAAAGATGAAATAAATATCTGCCACCCGGTAGCATTTAATAAAGAATATTCTACAGCATTTAGTACACTGCCCGTTACAAAGAATATGACATTCATGCCCCCCGTTACACATTCTTCCATAGCCCCTATAATTGACATTAAAGAAGAGCTTGATCCTAGGATCTTGTTCCCTAGGTGCAGCTATAAATAGTGAGTTCTATTATCATTGTAAACCACACGAATTTTCTGGCAAACTTACGCTACACTCTATTCAAAGCTTAATATAATTTTATCTTCTTGCTTTTTGATTTCATTATTGTTGTGTCCGGAAGCCCTGCTCCCGAAACTACTATTTCTACTATTTCGTCTCCGTCCCAAAGCTAAGTATTGTATATTTATCTAATTCTTCTAATATCTCAAGATCAAATTAATTCACTTGTCTAGAAATCACGTATAAATTCAACTGTACCGTTTTACGGGTAAACAGTTTGGCGCCCACTATGGGGCCTAGATAGTCGTGTAATTAAGTTGGTCATTGCCTCTTTTACTAACGTGTTTTTATTATTTGTTCTTAGTAAAAAATCACAGAAAATGGCAGATAATGACGTTAACAACACACACAATCTTGAGGCCCAAGGAAACCAACCTCAACACGAGGATTCAATCGCTGATACCCGCAATAGGGGGAACGAAGCCACGCCGGTCCACGACAGGCAATTCTCGCTACATGTTCGGGAGGCGACTCCTGATGATGCTGAAGAAGAGCATGTTGTTGAAGTGGAAAGGGTCCCGCAGGAGCAACAAGAGGTCATTCTAGGCCATCTCACACGGCAGGATAAGGTTATGATAGAACTAAAGCAGACGTTATCGCGTGCTTCCAATAAAGCGAATGGGCGAGGTCGAGTTCCTCCCGGTGCGCAAATCAAACAATGAAGAGGGTCGACAACAACACCCCAAGGGGCGAGATCGGCTTCGATGGGGCCGGGGGGAGCAGATCCGATCACAACAACAAGAGTAATCCCTTCAAAAGTGAACTCATACGATTTATGAGGGAAGTGAACGCCCGCATGGACCAAATCCCGGGTGCACCACCGGTGTTGAAAGGGCCGGACTCAAAGAAGAGTACTCAATTGCCGTACAAACCAAGCACGACACCAGAATTGATCCCGAAGTGATTTAAAATGGCCTACGTGCCGAAATATGATGGGACTTCGGACCCTAAGGAGCACATTACCACTTATATAATGGCGGTAAAGGGGAACATTTTGCTCCCCACGAGATCAAATCCGTTTTGCTGAAAATATTCGGAGAGACTCTCACAAGGGGAGCCTTG
The DNA here is from genome assembly GCA_000715115.1 of Nicotiana otophora. NCBI lineage: Eukaryota > Viridiplantae > Streptophyta > Magnoliopsida > Solanales > Solanaceae > Nicotiana > Nicotiana otophora. The sequence continues at coordinate 15,762 of AWOL01S0142940.1, forward strand.
TTTAAGGCTCATGCTGGGGCCAGAAAGGTGCAGGCCCGGAGGACCGACATATTCAGAATTGCACAAGGAGAGTCCGAGTTGCTGCGGAAATTCGTAACCTAGTTCTAGAAGGAAAAGATGTTGCTTCCAGCTGTTCCAATTGAATGGGAAGCTGAAGCATTCAACAAGGGTTTGAATCCGAGAAGTTCCGATGCTTCCCAGAAGTTGAAAGAAAGCTTGATCGAATTCCAAGCGATTACTTGGGCGGATGTTCACAACCGGTACGAGTCAAAGATAAGGATTGAGGATGATCAGCTCGGCTTCCCAGCTTCATCTAAAGGTCGGGAGAAGAATAAAGTGAAATCAAAAGATGATTTTGACACAGATAGACGGTCTTTGAGGGGATAGTTTTTTCCCTATGAATGGGCCGAAGGACGCGACTGAGGTTTCCGAATGGCAGATAGGTTTGCTACTGATAGAAGATTTGATCATGACCGAAACAATATATCGTTACAGGACAAGGAAACATCAGGTTCTTGAGATCCTTCCTACCCCAGACTTTCAGAATACAACTTCAACGTCAGTGTAGTAGAGTTGGTGTCGTCTATGAGAAACATTAAAGAAGCACGATTTTCGAAGTCGATGAGGTTCGATCCCAGCCAGAGGTATCCTAATTTGTGGTGCGAATACCACTGGAGGAACGACCACTGGACTGGGGACTGCTGACTTCTGCATGAAGAGGTGGCGACACTACTGAAAAATGGCTATCTCAGGGAATTCTTAAGTGATCGGGCCAAAAACAATTACGATCGCAACGGTGATAACACGGAGCCCTCAAAAGCAGGAGAAGATCCCCCGTTCCAGACGATCAACATGATTTTCAGGGGGAACGAGATTAACGGGGTTACCTTCTCGGCAATAAAAAAGACGAAGGTAACAGTAACCCATTGCAAGAGGCTCCGGGAAATCGCTGAAGACGACATCACTTTCAAGAAGGAAGATGCAGACGGATTGTTGCTACCGCACAACGGCGCATTGGTAATTTCTTTAATTGTATTAGATTTTAAAATCAAATGTGTTCTGGTGGATCCAGGGAGTTCGGCCAACATTATACAATGGAGGGTATTGGAACAAGCCAAACTTACCGGAAGCATCATTCCGGCCAAAAAACTCCTCGTCGGGTTCAACCTCGCAAGTGTGACAATTCGATGAGAGATCCTGCTGCACACAAATGCCGATGGAGTGATGAAGATGACCTTTTTCACGGTTGTGGACGGTGATATGGGTTACGATATTATCCTGGGAAGACCGTGGTTGCACGAGATGAAAGCTGTACCATTGACGTATCATCAACTGCTAAAATTTCCAACTACCGAGGGGATTAAACAGATAAAAGGCGACCAACCGGCAACAAGGGAGATGAATGTGATTTCGATCTCCAGTAGAAAAGGGAAGGAGCATGCGGCGTAGCAATTACAGGAACTGGCACCTCCTCTCGAATCAAGTAAAGTCAACCAGGGCGAAGAGGCGTCCAAATCTTATGAGGTGCCAAGATATTTCCAGGTACCAGACGAAACGGACGCAACGAAGTCCACGGCAGAAGAGCTTGAGTAAGTCAAATTGTTTGAAAAGTTCTTGGAGAGGTGATGGTAGGATAGAAACTCGTATTTTAGTCATATCTTGCACTTTAATCACTTCATTTTACTTGTGGTTGAGCTTAAATAATGGTGATTTGCGCTTATTACGTATTTTATGCCTTGCAGGAAATAATTCCGGTCTATTAAGATAATTTGAAGCTAATTTGAATAAGTTGGACCTTTGAAGTCTGAGTAAAAGTCCAAAAAATTAAGCTAGGATCACGTTTAGGGGTCGAGGACCAAGCCTGGACGTCAAAACGTGAGAAAACAAAAATTACTCTAAGGAAATTGCACTACCACTCTGCGCCATGCATAGCGGGGCGCGGGACGTTAGTGAAAAATTCATGTAGAGTGAAAAAATAGGCCTCTGAACTTTCCCCCTAATGCGGCACATGGTGCGCCGCCCGGTGCGCTGCAGTAGTGTATTTTCTCGCCCAACTTTTCCCACTTCGGCTTGGAAAGGATAGTTTCGTCCGATCTCGTTCCTACATGGTATAAATACATCAAAAACACGAATTTTAGAGGACTTTTGACACATATTCGACCTAAGGACACTAAGGAGGAGTTGGAAGAACACGAGCACAGGGATTTCATCATTATTTCCTCACTCAAGACCCGAGCTTGGTATGGATTTATGTTTTCCATTAATTTAGCTATATTTGTGATGAATTTCTCCATATCTATGGAGTAGTTCCCTTTTAGGGTTTGATTGATTTGATGTTTTAATGATTGTTTGTGGATTATAACTCTAGTTTTATGTATTGAAGCGTTTTGGATGATTTAACTGTTGCATCTATATTTACTTGTTCATGTAATCGAGAAAGGTATAACTTGTGATATCCTTGCATTATATTATTAGTTAAGTTCATTAATTCTTCTTAGTAATCGAAAGAGGCTAGTTGAATCATTGATTAAACCTAGTTTGGTGAATAATCGAAAGAGGTTTTCTAAAGACCAATCCACTACACATTCTTGCATATCTTCATGTGCTTAAATTAGTTCATCTCGTGAGGTTAAGACTTAATCGAGAGAGGAGTTTTTACTGAACGTTTGAACTAATAATTGAGTGAATTCGAGAGACTCACTTAAACATTAGAAGTGAAGTATCTAGAGTTAGATCTCAAACAATTATCTTACACCTATCCTATCAATCCCTATTTTCTCCCACTGATAACTTTCTTGCTTATCCTGGTTTCAATTGTCATTAGTCAATAGCTTTAGACTCTTAGTTAATTTTAGTTAGAATTCATAGAAATCTCAATTGTTGATCATCTTGAATAGCAATCAAGCTAGAAACTATAAGAATACTATTTAAATCCAACCCCTGTGGATACGATATTATACTATACTATATTTTAGTAGCGAGCATAATTTAAGTGTGTGATTAGAGATCGTCAAGAGGAAATTCCACTTAGGGACAAGACTGCACCCCAAGCTCAGGTCTGGATTTATTAATTTTTTTAAATTTAATGCCGATTGTTTTGTGTCGTCACATGCAGATATGACAGGTATCTCGACAGAAGTGGCCATACACAAGCTAAGCTTGGATCCTAGCATCCATCCGGTAAGACAAAAGAAATGTCCTATTGTAGAGGCCAGAAATAAATTCGTTAAAGAAGAGGTAACTCGCCTACTTGATATCGGTTCGATCCAAGAGGTAAAGTATCCGGACTGGCCAGCTAACGTAGAAGTAGTTTCTAAGAAGAACAATAATTACACATGTGCGTAGACTATAAAGACTTGAATAAGGCGTGCCCAAAGGACTCGTTCCCACTGCCAAACATTGATCAAATGATTGATGCAATGGCCGAGCACGAGTTAAAGAGTTTCCTCGATACTTATTCTGGGGACAACCAAATTAAGATGAACTCGGAGGATCAGGAAAAAACTTTATTCACGAAAATATTTGGCCCATATTGCTATAATGTGATGCCCTTCGGGCTAAAGAATGCCGGAGCCACTTATCAGCAGCTCGTAAACAAGATATTTGAAAACAGATAGGGAAAACCATGAAAGTTTATATAGACGATATGCTTGTTAAATCTTTGAACGCAAATGACCATCTTAAGTACTTGCAAGAAACTTTTGACATCCTAAGAAAGCATAACATGAAGCTTAACTTCGAGAAGTGCGTGTTCGAGGTCAGCTCCGCCAAGTTCCTAGGATTTCTGGTTTCATAAAAGGGGATTGAGGTAAACCCCGATTAAATCAAAGCCATCGAAGACATCCCGAACCAACTATCAAGTGTAAAAGAAGTTCAAAGGCTCATAGGGAGATTGGCTGCTTTGAGCAACTTCATTTCCTAGTTATCAGAGAAGTGTCACCGTTTCTTCGCGCTACTCAAAAAGAAGAACGACTTCCAATGGACCCCTGAATGCCAGCATGCTATGAGGGATTTGAAAAGATACTTGTCAAGCCCTCTTTTACTATCGAAGCCGGAGGAAGGCAAAAAATTATTAATCTACCTAGTAGTCTCAGAAGTAGTGGTAAGTGTCGTTTTAGTCCGTGAGGATGAATGTACGCAATATCTCATCTATTATGTTAGTAGAATTTTTACGGGAGCAGAAACTCGCTACCCGCATTTGGAGAAGCTGTCCTTAGCTCTTGTAGTCGTCGCTCGAAAGCTAAGGCCTTACTTCCAATGTCACTCGATAGCTATGGTGACCATCTTTCCCCTGGGGAATATCCTTCATAAGCCCCAACTTTCGGGTAGGCTGACCAAATGGGCCGTCTAAATGAGTGAATTTGACATAGAATGTAAACCTAGGATTGCGATTAAGTCATAGGTTTTGGCCGACTTTGTGGCCGATTTGAGTTCGGGATTGCTGCCTCTGACAACCAAAGAAGCAGTGGTGGTTTCAGAATCGACATCAAGAGTTTGGACCCTATTTACGGATAGAGCTTCCAACATAAAAGGGTTCGGGCTTGGCATAGTAATAACCACGCCTTCGGGAGAAACCCTAAGGCAGGCCATAAGAATGGTCCGTTTGACTAACAACAAAGCAGAGTATGAAGCTTTGATTGCAGGACTCGAATTATCCCGGGGACTAGATTTTGAGGTTATAGAAATCAAATACGACTCCTAGCTGGTGGTAAATCAGGTCTACGGGATCTTTGAAGCCAAAGAGGAGTGTATGCAACATTACATAGTGAAGGTTCAGGCTTTGCTTGCTTGATTCCGGGAGTGGTCTATTATGCACATCCCAAGGGAAGACAACTCGGAAGTGGACGCATTAGCTAACCTCGGCTCATCAACGGAAATGAAGGGGTAAGATTCTGGTATGGTAGTACAGCTCATGCACTCGGTTCTGGATGCAGATAGCTACTATGAGGTAAATATAACTAATCTGGCTTGGGACTGGAGGAATGAGATCATTGATTATTTCGAACACGTGAAGTTGCACGAAGACCCCAAGGCATCCCGGGCACTATGCGCCAAAGTAGCACGATATAGCTTAAAAGGAGGCCAATTGTACATGAAATCTTTCCAAGGCCCGCTGGCCCGATGCTTGGGAGTTTCCAAATCTAATTATGTTATGCGTGAAGTCCACAAAGGGATATGTTGAAATCATTCGGGCGTAGACTTCTTAGTACTAAAATTGGTAAGGGCAGGGTATTATTGGCCCCGAATGGAACAAGACGCTAAATCATTCGTACAAAAATACAATAAGTGTTAACGCACCGCACCACCGGTACATCAACCAGCAGAACCATTACATTCAGTTTTGTCTCAATGGGCGTTCATGAAGTGGGGAATGGATATCGTCGGACCACCACCGCTGGCCCCTAGTAAGGTAAGATTTCTTTTGATTTTAACTGACTATTTTTCTAAGTGAGTTGAAGTAGGTTCTTATTAGAAGATCAGTGAACGTGAGGTGTTGGATTTCTTGTGGGAGAACCTAATTTGCAGATTTGGAATACCAAAAGAGACATCCTGCGATAACGGGCCACAGTTTATAGGTGCAAATTTCACAAAGTTCCTTGAAGACTTGAAAATCAAACGGATCATCTCTTCGCCCTATCATCCAAACGCAAATGGTCAAGTGGAATCAACGAACAAAGTAATTATACAAAATCTCTAAAAGAGATTGGAAGCCGCTAAAGGTAAATGGCCCGAGGAACTGCCTGGAGTACTATGGGCATACCGAACAATGATCAAATCAAGCACATGAGAGACTCCTTTTTCCCTTGTGTACGGAGAAGAAGCCTTGATCCCGGTAAAAGTAGGGGAGCCTATCTTGAGATATTTCCAGGAAAATGAATAGGCAAGCAACAAAGCATTGTTAGTCAATTTGGGGCTACTCGATAGAGCCCAGGGACTTGGCGCATATAAGGATGGCAACTCAAAAGAATAAAATAGAAAGATATTATAATCGAAGAGCCAACCTCCGTTATTTCAAAGTAGAAGACTTGGTTATAAGGAAAATAACTCAAAACACCCGGAAACTTAACGTAGGGTAGTTAGGTCCTATATGGGAAGGCCTCTACCGGGTTTCAGCTGTCACCAAGAAAGGTTCATACGAATTGGAGAACCAAGATGGAGAGAAGTTGCCAAGCAACTAGAATGTGACACACCTCAAGAGATACTATTGCTGAAGAACATCACCTGCACTGAAAGTATGTGCATCACTATTTTTTCCTTCGTCCAGTTTTGTCCCAATTGGGTTTTTCTGGCAAGGTTTCTAATGAGACAGCAACAAAAAGCATACTACGATGAAGGTTTCAACAGCAGCAATAAGACATTTTAATAGCAAGGCACAACAGCAAAGAACCACTCTGGAGCGGTTAGATAATCTTTTGCTCGGCAGCAAAATTTCCACCGGGAAGTTAAGTTTGCTACCGAACAAAGGTTACCCGACCATTCACAAGTGAAACCCACTAGGGGATTGTTAGATAGTCTTTGGATCGATTGCATAAATTTCTAAGGGGAAGTGAAGTTTGTCACCTAACTTAAGATTATCTAGCGATTCATTAGTGAAATCCTAGAAGGTGCAAAACTTCCAGTGTTCAAATTCGCATTTTTCGCATTCGAACACTGGGAGGAATGATATGAGGATACGGCAACAATGACTACCACTTTAATCGAAATATGAAACCCGAAAACATGGTTGTATCATTGGGACCGGGGACTGCGTGGCCAGCCCCATAGAAATAAGTTGTATGAGTTAGCCACAAGAAATAACAACTTCTTTATAGCACAACAAATGCTTATGTACTTTGAAAAACGGAAGGAATAAAGTAAACTCCTTTTGTTTCTATCTTGTTTCTTGTATGAATGATGGATTTATTTTACCATTTGAAAGTTAAACAAGTACTTCAAATGTTAGTGCCGTAATGAATAGGAGACGTCCTCTTCAAGAGTACCGTAAACATAAGAGGTCACTCTGTTATAAAAATTCTCACGTTAAAGGGTTGATTTCGGAAGAACTTATGTCCGAAAGCCAAATGCTGTCAAGGGAAAATATACCCAAAGCCTTGCACAATTAGACGCAAACAATAAAACTTGCGCAAACACTAAAAAAATATGCAAAGAATAAACATGCGCAAATACTTAAAAATAAGATGCAAAAAGGAAAACTTATACGATACTCGAACAAAATAATGTTCTTATTTATAATGAATGTGCCAAGTAGCACAAGTACAAAAGTTTTAAAAGGAAAGCAAAAAAGTAAGTTGTTGCATCTCCGAAACTCAGAGGAAGAGAAGCATCTATGCCCCCAGGACAAACGGGTAGATCCACCGCCGGTTCGATATATTGACCCTCATCATTTTGGCCTTCAGCATCCTCACCTTGCGGTTCTTCTTCCGTTCCCGAGAACTCAGAATCGGAACTAGAAGAATTGGTAGAATCAGGCCGGGCCGAAAGACCCCTTTTTGTAGCTAACTCCAGCTCACGGGCCTTAGCAATTTCGGTATCAAAGTCAATGACATCTGGTTTGGCCTCTTCCAAGGTTTTTCTCCTCATGATATACATAACATATGTTTTTTCAACAATGAGGGAAGCCGCTCGGCGCTCAAGTTCTTCTTTAAGTTGATCGACCTCAGCAGAAAGGTTATCCCGCGTGAATCTGGTAGACCGGAGGCTGACATCAAGCTCATGGACAGTAGAGCTGAAAATTCTATTATGCTTAACGGTCCTCTTACATTTCTCCTCCAATTGAGCATACTTCAGTCCGACAACAACAAACTCTTCAACTTTGGAGTTTAAGGCCCCCTCCAAATTATTAAATATTTCAGAGGAGCCAGCCTCACGATCGGAT